>RJWT010006345.1:0-29325 GCA_004365215.1 Cuniculus paca
ATAAAGACAAGTTAAAAATAAAACAGTGAAGAACTGAAAGGGTGGAGAGGACAAGACACTTTAGGGAGGTTTCTAAGGAGGAAATGTTTACCCTAATATACAGAGAAAAAATAGAAAAAGTGAGATAAATCAGTCTATCCACAGAAAAGGCATAAGCAAAAGCCCCATGAAGGGATGAGTCAAAATGAACAAAAGCAGAATGGAGCAAGATGAGGTTGGAGAGAAGGACAGCAGCCCAAACATGTATAGGTTTATAGATTCAAGGAAGGAGTTTTGACTATATCCTAAGTAAAGAGGCTCCTTAGTGTATAATGGGGTTACAGCCTAATGAATTTAGTTACATTCCTGTTGTTGGGAAACAATATCTAACACTAATGTTTTAAAGGAAGAGAAGTTTATTTTGGCTCACAGTTTTTAAAAGTTTCAGTTCATTAGTGAAAAACTCAAATGCAGAAATGGAAGGGTGGAGGGAAAATGCTTACATCGTGGTGGCCTGGAAATAGAGAGACAGTTGGGGGAGGATCTGGGGATATGCTTCCATGTCACATTCTCATTGACCTGTCTTCAGCCAGGACCCACCAGCTAACTGTAAGTCAGCTGTAGCACTCCCACAATCCTACCAGCTTCCAAATGTCCCACCCAACACTTATCGCATTACTCTTATAGGGACTTTTTCTGTGTTTTATATCTAAATGTTCCCCCAAAGCCTCATGAACTCATAGGCAGGGATTTTGGAATGTGATTACAATAGGAGGCTGGTATAGGTGGCTTGAGTTGGGAGGTAGGATCTGGTTGAAGGAGAGTGGTCAATGGTTTATCTCTTTTCCTAACTTTTCCCTTCACTTTTTGTTTCCTGGCTGCCAAGAGGTGAGCAGCTTTCCTTCACCAGATCCTTTCATCATGCCTTCCTATTTTGGAGCTGGCCAATTATGTACTGAAAAGGTGAGTCAGAATACATCTTTCTTTTAGTTGGTGAGTATTAGGTGTTGTGTCTCACTGTTGAAGAAAGTGACTGTGACAGCATTCTACATCTCCACCATAAAGTAAACCCATTATAAATTGAAAATATTATAAGTAGAAAACATATCTAATATATTAACAACCTAACCTAATGGGCATCAAAGCTATTCCTAGCCTACATTAAACATGCTCAGAAGGCTTACACTAGTTTACAGTTTGAAAAAAATCATCCAACACAAAGCCTACTTTATAAAACTGTGTTGAATATCTCAGGTACAAATTTTGTAGACATGATGGGATGTGAAAACACAAGGTTCAAGAAAACACTGCCAAAAGTACACCACTGAGGATTGGATTGGTTGTTTCCCTTTGTGACTGCACAGTTGCATGGGAACAACAGATTACTATGACTGCTCAACCTTAAAGGAGAGGTCTGTCCCACATATAGCTAGCCAGGGGGAAAAAAATGAACAATCAAAAACCAATTTAAAAATCTAAAGTATGATTTCTGTGTTAGCCTTTTGTTGTTGTTACAAAATACCCAAGACCACAATTTAAAGGAAGAATGGTTGATTTTGGCTCATAGTTTCAGAGATTTTAGTTCATGGTCAGCAGTTACATTGCTTTAGGGTTATTGTGGTAAGGCAGAAACTTTAGGTAGAAGGGCATAGTAAAGTAGAGTTGCTCATTTCATTATGACAGGAAGAACAGAATGAGATAAAGAACCATCATTTTCATCTAAAACATGAATATAATCTTTACTGTTTGCATTTCTATCAGTATTCTGGTCTTCTGAGCACAGACCAAAATTTTCCATTAAGCTCCACTTACAGCAATCTGGAATTTTCTAGCCTGCTTCTCCAAACTTTTCTAAATTCCTCCCATAAACCTAGGACTTCTCAACCACAACATCAATAGAATTTCAACAATGTCCTGACTTCTGGTACAAATTCTCTGTTTTAATTTGATTCAGATGCTGTGACAAAATACCTGACATAAACAACTCAAAGGAAGAAAGGTTTACTTTGACTCATTGTCAAAGAGGCTGAAGCTTTTACAGAGATTGAAATGTTGCTGTGAGTCTAAGAGGAGGCAGAATATCATGGTGAAAGGGCATGGGGGAAGCAGACAGACAAGGAAAGAGTCAAAGAGGAGGGACTGAGGGTCACACAGATCTCGGGGTCACGCCCACAGGATTTACTACTTTCACCTATACTCCTCC
Source organism: Cuniculus paca (assembly GCA_004365215.1). Taxonomy (NCBI): domain Eukaryota; kingdom Metazoa; phylum Chordata; class Mammalia; order Rodentia; family Cuniculidae; genus Cuniculus; species Cuniculus paca. Next base: position 2,183 of record RJWT010006345.1, read on the forward strand.
TCTTGTTCCCATCACCTCTCAATAGTGTCATTAAATTGCAATATTGCCACTGGATTTCTCCACCTGAAACTCATGATTCAATCAACTTTCCAAAGCCTTTCAGCTGGCAGATGAATCTTTAGCACATGAGTTTTCAGGGACATGTCAAATCCATACCATAACAGTTTCTACTAATTAACTATTGTTTTGTAACATAGAAAAGTTGAAAAATCGTAAGTCAGGAACTGTTTGGATAATGCGAAGTCTGATAGATTTTGTGGGGTGGTTATTATCTATTTTTTGTCTTAAAATGCCCTGTTTTCTCTACTAGAGAGTAGAAAACTTTGGAAAGGGTAGAAGAAACAAGAAAAGAAGTGGGGCAGTAAGTCAAATGGCAGGTATCAAAGGATGGTTGAAGTGACTTAAGATGGTGGGAATAGAGAGTAGCAAAATATTTAGGACACATTTTGGATACTTGTGTTGACAGATTAGCCAGTGAAGGGAAAAATAAAGCATTTTGCTTCTACTGAATTAATGTGGAGGAAAATGGAAACAGTGCAAGAAGACATTATCTTGATAATAGTAATTTTATCTAAAACTGACATTTAGTCTACAATGATGTGTATTTATTTCTAAGACTTTGAGAGCAATGCTTGGATCTATATAAAATCAAGAATTTGATGGAGAGTAGTGAAGACCAGCAAAACAAGCTTTAGGAAGCACTTGTTTTATGTTAGGTGAAGATAAAGACTTTTTTTTTACCTAAATTCAGCCAGAAATCTTCATGTCTCCAAGGCATGGATCTTTAGCTCTGCCCTTTTCTTATTTAATCCTATTTTAGCCAGAATTCTACTGGATCAGTTTAGCAAAAATTCTACTGCATCAGTTTAGCTCACCCGTGATGTCTGATGAAATTCTCTATCACCTATCTTCTACATCTTATTCCTGGACTTGCTTTCAGCAATCTTATGGTTAATATATTGTGTCAACCTGAGAAGTTTAAAAGTTTAACTGAGAGACTCAGCAGGGAGCCAGGGTTCTTACTTTGTAAATATCCTCATCCTGTACAAAGGAGGGCAAGGACATTTTGTGAGTGCTACACCCACCCTGGGAAGGGGGGTGGGATGGCTTATGTACAATTTAAGGGTAGAGAAGAGGCTTGCACTTCGCCCTTTTCACTCTTTTGCTCTGGCTGCTGCCTTGAAGTGCTGCCCCAGTGCATGCCACCCTGCCTTGGAGTCAGCTGATTATGGACTGAAATCTCCAGAAACTGAGCTAAATAAACCTTTCCTTGCTTCACTTTGGTGTCAGGTGTTTGTCTCAGCAACGAAGAAAAAGAAACCAAGACAAGCAGGAATCCAATTGTGTAGGTTGTCTAGCAAGAGTCTCTCTAGCCTTGATGTTTCCTCCTAGTATTTTTCATCCCTTAACTCTCTTCCCTTAGCTATAAATTTCCATTTGTCCTTGCTGTATTCAGATTTGAACTTGATTTCTATTCCTTATCGCAAAGTTACTATCATAATACACCCCATCCCTACCCCAAATAAAGTAATCTTTGGTAAGTGTCATGCATTTTTCTTTAATGGTAAAAACAAAACAAAGCAAAACAAAACAAAATCTGGGGAAGAAAGAACTAACTGCTTAGAAAACAGAAGTGAGTGAATCTATTCAAATGGTGGAAAGGAAGTTGGCAGAAAGATATGATGATGGAGGGCTTTGTAGTAAACAGGCTAAATGACACCCTGCAGGAGAGCGATGAGGGCATCTCCTGCCACACCAAAGCCCACTCATGCTCTTCCTTGTCTCAGAAAAAAAGAAGGGGAAATCCCTACTGTAGGAGCATTTCTTTCCTAATCATACAAGTTGTTTTCCTGTTAAAATAAAATAAAAGTTTACATTTTTTAGCATTGGGTAGTGTATCCTGGGCCTTCTTACTGAGCTATGTCCATTTTTATCTTTAGACAGAGTCGTAGTAAATCATTAAATTGCTCAGGCAGGGCTCAAATTTGCAATCTTCCTTTCTCTGAGTCCCTGAGTGAAAAGTTTACTTTTAAATCCCTCAAATCCTCAGTAACTCTGTAAAAATGGAAACACTGTGGTAATATTTGTTTATCAGAGGAAGCAACTGAATTCTTGTCTTTAAAGACCCTGAGATGAATGCTGAGTGCATGTAAACTTGGGAGAAAATGAATATAAGCTACCCTGTAGAGAGAGCATGCTGAGTTCATTACTACTGTCATTCCAATGACACTTAGGTTTGAATTACACTTAAAGCTTTTGATTATTTTGAATGCAACTTTCAGTGTCATGTTGCATAGATCAATCTGAAATCTTTCAAAACACACACACAGAATTCTATTATTTTGTTATGAAATTTTGTTTTAATATTTTTCCATTAAAAAATCAATAAGATTTACAAAAGATATCAGAAAAAACACACACATATCTATGAATGGACCTATATAATATAAATTCAGACTACTGTGACCTCAATTACTTATGATTTTTCATTCTTAAGGTTTCATTTGAACCTTAAGATTTCAAAACTTAACTCACATACAGATTTGGCTTAATTTATTGTCTACAAACTCAAACTCCATGTAGATTACTTTAATATTACTGTTCCCTAAATTAGATGGTCTTAAGTATGCTTGCTAATATTAATTTCAAATACATGTACATTTTATGCTTTTCTCATGATTCTAACATGTAAAAAATTTTTCGTTAGGAACATAATGCTGAAATAAAACTGTCCCTAGTTTTGTAGCATTCTCTTTGTCTTCCTTCACAGTGTGAGTGGCAATCTGTCCTGAGAGATAAGGAAGACCAGAGCACAGGAGGTAATTTCAGTATCTTTGGTTTCTGGCATCAGATTATCCATTGTGAAGTCATAACAAGGATTGAGAATCTCTTACTGACCAAATGGCCTTTGATATTGCAATTGCAGGTATCTTCTTGCCAGTTTGATCTAGTCATTTCATCAGGCAAATGCCTGAAATTGTATGAGAAGCCTCATTCACATAATGCAATTCCACATCTATCAATCAATTCTCTAGGGTTTTGCACACTTGGATGGAAATAATATCCGACCATAGCATTTATCATCAGGACCAAAGTACTCATCAAGTATGAGGTTTCCTTTATCACTGGCTCAGAAGAATCCTGTAAAATAGTTTGTTAGGAAGTGAAAAGCATTTTTTTTTGTCTTTTGGGTCTTGAAATAAAAGGAAAAGTTTTCCTGTAATAATCTGTAGCCTATTTTGGTGCCTTTGGATAAATTAGGTGATAGGACTTGTACAAATGGGAAATGCTAGTTAGAGCTTTTAAATGATCTGTAAAAATGATAATTGTTTTCCTAGAATCTGTTTTTCAGTTTCAGAAAATGGAGCAAACTACAGTATTGATACTTAAAACTTTTCCAGACTCTGACACCCAAAATTCTGCTCATTTTGTCCATATACTTTTCCATGGCAAACAGTCCTAAACTAGAGAAAACAAAACAAACTACCCACTCTCTTCAAATAACAAAAACATTTTCTCACAAGAAATATGAAATAGAAGTAAACATAATTATAAGCAGGTACAGACAAAATATGGGGAAATATAAATAAACTTTCCATTTCCTTCCAATAATACTTTTATCAAGTATTTTAGGAGTCAGATGTTCTACCTAGCAAAGGTCTTCTTTTTCTCCTACTTATTTCTCTTCTAGCCTTAATTTCTCCTCAATATTAGTACTTTTGTGCTTCAATTTTTCTTCTACGCTTGGTCTTAAAGACTTTTAATATCATATCTTACTTTGGCAATTGACTGAATAACATTGTGGGTGGGTTTGTGTGGGTGTGCAGGTGTGTGTGAGTAGGGTGTGTGAGTAGGTGAAAACATCGATTTCTTTTAAGCAGCAAGATTAATGTGAGTGAGTACTACAGGAGTGTTTGGTTATATGGAATTAAGCAGTGGTGGCAATTTCTTGTTCTCATAAAACGCCCACGTGGGATTGTTTCTCAAACCTTAAAAGCAAACACAGAACAGCGTCTTGTGCATGGTGTGTTGGAAAATTCTTCCATACTGCTTGTGTTATAATTTATTTTTTCTGAAAGCTGAGTTGTCACCACTATTGTAGATGTGAGAAAGTCTCCCTGAGCAGAAAATCGAACATTCTTCCCATTCCTATTGTTTCTTTGTAGATGTACTTTTCATTCATGAATGGCAAGAAGATATATTAATTAGATGCTTGGGAAAATAATTAAGTAAATGTACTTTGAGAATTTCATACATGGTCTATAAAATAAGACAAAATAACCACAATTTAGTTTGGACCTATCAGCATCACCTAACCACAGGACTCAAAAACTGTAAATAAATAGTCTTAAAGATGTAATCATCTTTATAGTTATATGATATTTGAGAATTTTTAAAATCAGGGCTTTTCCAACTTTTCTAACTGCAGTAGAGAAAAGTAAATATGAACCCTTGGGCAATTCAAGATATACTCTATTGCTCCCTGATAGAAATATGAAATTTCTTTGAAGTTCCATAAATATTTATGAACACTTAGCATTCTATATATGTGATATGCATGTTTATTTCGATACAAATTTAGCATGTTTCCTATCTCCTTGAATAAAAAGATTCTGGAAGATAGTGCAACTTTGTTCTGTGCCACTATCCCTGGGGTACATCCAAGGTAAAGAGGCTCCTGGTGATCTGTCCAGCATGTAACAACAACCTCTTGAAGAACTCTAGGGAGACGGCCATAGTTATCCTTACTTTACAAGAACAAACACCAGGGTTCAGAAGCTTTAACCTGGGAGAGGTAGTCTGTGGCCTTCTGATCCCAATTCCACCGCTCTTGCCATGCACCAAACTGCTTGCAAAAACAAGCAAACTTCCTTCCTCAGTGGAACCAATTTTAATAGCACATTTCCAAGCTCTCATCCCTTCATCCAGGCCAGGAGTTTTAGAGATGTGCTATACTATGACTGATAGTTTTTGGTTGGATTGATTTTGCTACACATAAACTCCAATAATCATCACCAATAGTTGATAATATTCTGGGTGGGGACCACAGATAAAAGGAAATATGAACACATGGGCCTGTCCTCTCCAAGGACATTTCTTTCTAGGTTCCTGACTCATCTCCTCACTAACTCTCACTGGCTTGTACATGTTCCCCAAATTGGAGGACCATGGTGTATGCATTCCTTCAAATTAGGATACATTAGTTAGGGTTCGCCAGAGGAGCAGATTTAATATAATAGTATGTAATATATATTAAGATAAATGTCATATATATTACGTTTTATGATTTACAAGGAAGGCTTACAATGACCATCTATGGAATCTGAGGTAGAAGAATGGAAAAGGCCATCTGGATGCTGGAGAGCCAAAAGCCCATGGGAGGCTGTATTGGGAAGCTGAAGGGTGTGCCCTAGAAGCCTGGAGATAGACATCCAAAAGTGGCGATGAAAAGTGGAGCTCCTCTGAAGAAGCAAAAGCAAGGCTTCCTTCTTCCCTTTTTACTCCATTCACGCTATAAGTCTGTTTATTGATACCACCCACTTCCAGGGTGGGTCTTCCTTCTTCAGTCAGTCATCCACAACCCACAAGAGCTGTGCTAAACTAATTCACTAGGTGTTTCTCATTCAAGTCAACAACAAAATTAACTATCGCCCCTTTTCAATGTGACAATTGGATGTATTTTTTTAAACCATTGTTAGTGTCCACATACAACAGCAAGTTCATAATTATGCCTAATGTGATACACCTATCCTGTGTACAAATGGAAGTGCACTAATGCCCACCCCAGAATAAAAGGCAAGGGGTTTCCTTTGGTGATGCTTACTGCTAACATTTCATAACTTAAACATTACAATATAGGTTTAGCAGTACTTAGGAATCAATATTAAGTCTATCAACATTTTAAGAAGGAGGGAAATAAAGACACCTGATTAATATATATGTATATTATATATTAATTATATTGCATATATTAATAAGAATAAGAGAACAACTGCAGTTACAATCCTTGTTACTGTAACTGGTCATGTAGTCATAGCTGGGGTTTACAACCACCTTCTAACACCGATTCTGTATTCCCGTGGTCTCATCAAACACCTCAGCAGGTATTTGTTGTTTTTCTGGTCGGGTGACACATACCTTCATTCCTGAAGGTTCTGGGTCATTTGTCTTCCTGTCTGGACTGGGTTGTTTAGTTTCCAATTGACCTTAAAATAGTACATGATAATACTATCAGACACCCTAAGGGATCTCCTGCACTTCAGATATAATCTTTCTTTCCTCCATTGTGGAGTAATAGTCCAATTTCATCTCGATAGTCTGTATCAATCATTCCTATCAACTCCCTTTTTAGCTTGTTTATTTAGATAATGAGGAGTCAAAAATGGCTAGGGGGAAGTCTTAGCTTCTAGTTCAATGGAGTCATTGTTGTGCATCCTGGTACAAGCCTTCTTTCCTCTGGAACTAAAACTTCTAGGCTAGCAGAGTACAAAACCATGGAAACAAAATATTTTGCCAGTGGGTGACTAGGGGTAATGGTGAGTGGTACCATTCCTGCTTCCAGCCCTTGATTCTTGAATCTGTGAATCCTGGCTATCTGAGATATAGTACCAAATAATGAACATTGAATCAAAGCACATACAACCTTCCAAAGATCCTTGCTTTATCCATGCAAGTTGTTATTATCTAGATTGCACCATAACTGCATCTCCAAGGCCATTTCATCTTTCCACCAATCCAGCTGCTTCTGGATGGTGAGGAATACAGTTAGATCAGTCAATGCCATGACCAGTCAATGTCATGAGTCTATTGCCTCACTTCTTTGAGCAGGAAATGTGTTCCTTGGTCAGAAGGAATGGTGTGTGGAATACTGTGACAGTAGATAAGGCACTCTATAAGTCTAAGGATGGTACTTTTGGCAGAAGTATTACATTTGGGGAAGGCAAATCTAAACCTGGAATAAGTGTCTATATCATTAAGGGCAAAGTGCTGTCCCTTTCCATGACAGAAACCATCCAATATAATCTCCAGAAAATGGTGCTATGTCAGGGACTCACATTGGCCTCTACTGCTGGCATAGTGGACATTCAGTAGTTGCTATACCCAGATCAAGCTTGGTTAGTAGAAGTCTATGTTACTGAGCTCATGCATAACCTACAATTCTTTCCACCATGGTCATATTGTTCATGATCCAGCTGGGAAACAAGGGTAGTTGAAGAAAAAGGTTCAGTGTTATCCACAGAATGAGTCACCCTATCCACTTGATTATTAAAGTCATCTTCTATTGAGGTTACCTTTTGGTGAACATTTACATGGAATATAAATATTTTTGCATACTCACATATAGAGAGGTCTATCTACATACCTCTTGCTCAAATATCTTTGTCACCAATTTTCCAGACATGGTCTTTCCAAATTCTTAGCCATTTGGCCAGACCATTGGCTACATGAATCAGTATATAGTCACAAATCTGGTCATTTTTTCTTCTAAGAAAAATGAATGACCAGGAATATAGCCCAAAATTCTGCCCACTGTGAAAATTTTCCTTCACTACTGTCCTTTAGGAATGTCCTGAAAAAGGGTCTTCAAAGCTACAGCCATCCAACTTTTGGAAAGTTCCTGCATAATGTACAGAAGCATCTGTAAAGGAGGCGCTTGTCTCCTTGTCCTGTGTCAGCTGATCATTTGCTGTATCTCATGAGGTCATTGTAACATGCTGGGAGACAGAGGCAGTATAGCAGGTGTAGGGACCATGGACATTGGGCAACTTCTTTATGTGACTTATTGTGCCCTCTAGATGTTAAAACTCAACCATGTTTATATAACTTCCATTTAATGATAGGCAGTTGCTTTGAATGTCCAACTTTATGACATAGTAGGTCAGATAATACCCAGTTCATGATGAGCAGCTTAGAGGGCATGATAACCTGGTGTCCCACAGCCAAGCATTCAGTTTTCATGATGGTTCAAGAATGTACCAGAAGCTGATTTTTCAAAGGGGAAGTAGTTGTCTTCAGATGCTTCAAAATTATAAAGGCCTCTGCTGTGATTCATCTATGGAGGCCTTCCAGAGACTTCAAGTAGCATCCCTGTCTGCCACTGATACCTTAAGCAACATTGGATCTGCCGGGTCATACGGTTACCATGGAAAAGCAGCCAGCACAGCAGCCTGGAACTGCTGCACAGCCTCCTGCTCTTCTGAGTCCACTCAGAACTAGCTTTTCAAGTCACTTGGTAAATGAGTGAGAGCAACAAACCTAAGTGAAGAATGTGCTGCCTTCAAAATCTAAACAGTCCCACTAAACATGGTAATTGGAGGAAGATTCAACTGCAACAACCCACTTTCACCTTAGAGGAGTATCTCTGCATGCCCCACATACTGGACTTGTAGAAATTTCACCTCCCATTCTCTGGCAAGCAAGTGCTTTACTAACAAGTCCAACTTGTTACCTCCTCCTCACATGGTCCAATCAGCATAATATCATCAAAGTAATGGGTGATGCCTTGTGGAAGAGAAAGATGATCAAAATCCTTATGAATTAAAATCTGACACAGAACTTAGGAGTTAAGTGAGTCTCATGGATAGGAAGAGACTAGAAGGCATTTGCTAAATCAATAACCACTGAGCAAGTACCAGAAGATGTGTTAATCTGTCCAAGCAAGGAAACTAAATCTGGTTCAGCAGTTGCAATTGAAGTTACCCCTTGACTGAGTTTATAATAATCCATCATCACTCTTCAAGACTCTTCCATCCTATACATAGACAAAATGGGATAATTAAGTGGGGATGTGGTAGGTTACACCACACCTGTATCTTTCAAGTCCATGACAGTCTCTGCAAACCTTTCAGGATGTGATATAGTTTCAGTTTGCTATTTTCCCTGATAAAGGCAACTCTAATGGCTTCCATTTGGTTTTTCTATGCAGAACAGCACTCACACTGCATATTAGGCAACCAATATGAGGATTCTGCCAAGTACTAAGTGTATCTATTGCAGTTATGCCTGGAACTAGGGAAATGACTGTAAAATGCATTTGAAAACCTACTAGCAATACTGTAAATTGGACCATTTCTAAAACTCCATTGATCACTCGACTTCCATCATTAGAGTACTATTAGATCTGCTGGATCATATGGTTCCCATCCTACTCTCACTGATGGGCTACAGTGATATTTTGGATCCTATGATATCACTGTTGGTTCAGAATGAGTGATCAGTAGACCCAAAATATCTGATCATTTCCTTTTCCCAATGTACAGTTATTTTGATAAAAGGCCTTAAATTCCTTTGGAAAATGGTGGGAGAAATATTGTTATGGTTGATTCATTGTGTCAACTTGAGCAGTTTAGAAGTTTAACTGAAAGACTCAGCAGGGAGCCAGGGTTCTTTGTAAATATCCTCATCCTGTGTAAAGGGGAGCAAGAAGATTTTGTGAGTGCCACACCTGCCCTGAAGGGGGAAGGTGGCCTGTGTGCAATAAAAGGGAGGAGAAGAGGCTTACTTTCTCCCTTTTGCTCCATCTGCTGCCTTGAAGTGCTGCCCCAGTGCCATGCCACCCTGCCTTGGGGCCAGCTGATTATGAACTGAAATCTCCAGAAACTGTAAGCTAAATAAACCTTTCCTTGCTTCACTTTGGGTGTCAGGTATTTTGCGCCAGCAATGAGAGAAAAGTAACCAAGATAGAATTTGATACCAGGAGTGGGGTCATTGCTGTGATTATACCTGACCATGTGGTTCAAGACACTTTAGCAATGGCTTGTGGGAAGAGTTTGGAAAGGTTCAGAGATGTCTCCTGAAAGAATAGCCCTGGAATGTGTTAGGCTGTTCTGCATGGGAGATTCTGGTCAGAGCTCAGGAGACCAGAAGGTGGATAGAAAGCCTGCTGGTAAAGAACAGGCTTGGGAGGTTTCTGCTGGGAAGGACTGCATTGGTTGTTGGACTCCAGATGATGTGTGTTATGACTTGGCAGAAAGTTTATCTGCATTTCACTCATGTCCAGAGACTTTGCCTGAGACTGTGATTAAGGGCAGTGGCTTGATTAATTTGGCAAAAGAAACTTCAAGGTTGAATGTTGAGGCCATGGCATGGCTATTGTTGGGGACTTTTTGCCAGATTTATGTTGTGGATCAAGAGCAAAGAGCCCAGTAGGATCCTTTAAAACATTGCGAGTTTGGCCCAAAAGGAAGCTCCAGTAAAGCTGTGGACTGTAAACATAGAGCTGAGATGTTGATTGCTGAGAAGAAACAGAGAAATAGAAAAGATGGACTGAAGACATTGCAAAAAACAGCAAGTCTCCAACCTTTGCAGCTTCCAAATTGCAAAAGTGAACACTTTATTTGGAGGAGAAAGTCTTGGAGCACCATGTTCCAGAATGGCTGCAGAAGCCCCAAGAGGTTCCAGAATGGTGATGGCATAGAGAATATGTTCTTCACAATCAGGTTCTGAGTGCCCAGAGATCCAGGCACTCGACCCCTACAGTCAAAAGAGAGAAAAATCTGGCTACTGTTCCAGCTAGCAGCAGACCTCAACATCATACACATGGTGCTGGTTTTAGGTGCATGGAGAATGCACAAGCTCTGAGGCTACAGCAGCTTCCACCCTGGTCTCAGAAGGCCTGGGAGGCCAGGCAGTTTGCCCCTGAGAGGGCAATATGTGAAACTGTGAGTGTGAAGCCAAAGGTGCAGTAGAGACCCCAGAAGTTTGGAAAAGCCAGGAGCATGGATCATCCAAGGAAAGCTGCAAAGATTGAGCAAAGCAAGGCCAAGAGAGAAGTAGTGGGAGCTAAAGCTACCAGAAATGCCATAGGGGTGGAACCACACAAGCCCTTTGGAGCTCACAATTTGCCACAGATTGCTTCAAATGCTGGACAAGCAACTATAGGACTTATCATTTTTCTTGCTGGAGTTTGGACTTGCTTTGGTTTCAATGCTTTGTATTCTTGTTTGTAACTTTTGGAATTGTAATGTCTATCTTGTGCCATTGCATCTTGGAAATGCAGGGGTATGCAGCTAAGAGTTTGCCTTCCATCTTGGAGGAGACTTGGGACTTGAGCAGCAGTGCTGAAACTGTTAGGGCTTTGGCAACTCTTGCAGATGGACTAAATACCTTTTGCATAAAGGGGTGTGCATGAGTCTTTGGGGGTCCAAGGACAAAATGTTATGTTTGTAATGTAATATAATGTTGATAGACTTAATGCTGGTTCTTAAAGATTGTTAAGATGTGTTATAATGGTCAAGTTGCAAAATGTTATGAATAAACATGCCTTTCTATTTGGAGGCTACTTTAAAGAAATATGTCTAGTTGCCAAGTTGACAAGGGGTGGATTGTTACGGTTGGTACATTGGGTTAACTTGAGAAGTTTAGAAGTTTAACTGAGAGACTCAGCAGGGAGCCAGGGTTCTTACTTTGTAAATATCCTCATCCTGTGCAAAGCGGGGCAAGAAGATTTTGTGAGTGTTACATTCACCCTGAAGCAGGGAGGTGGGCTATGTGCAATATAAGGGAGGAGAAGAGGTTTGTTCTTTCCTTTTGCTCTGGCTGCTGCCTTGGATTGTTGCCCCAGTGCCATGCCACCCTGCCTTGGAGTCAGCTGATTATGGACTGAAATCTCCAGAAACTATAAGCTAAATAAATCTTTCCTTGCTTCATTTTGGGTGTCAGGTGTTTTGCACCAGCAACAAGAGTAAAGTAACCAAGACAAATACTGAGAGTATAAATTTTTGGTAGTGTACCCAGGTCCTCCCTCAAGAGGACCTGGCTTCCCTTTCATTCAAGGGGTTGGTTCTCTATCTGTAAATTAACTCAAAGCTTGGGAACTAGTTGAGGAGCCACAATTCTATGTTTTTATGATTTGAGGTAGATCTATGTCCATTTCTGTTAAGTTTTTTCAATTATATAAATTAGTAATGACTTAGTAGCTCCCTGTCTATATTACTTTTGGGAGCACCAAGACTAATTCTTTAGTCAGTGTCATAGGTCTGTACATGTTAGATCATTTCAATCATTGCTTTGTTTCTACTGGTCATTATGGTAAGTACACCCACTTTGTCTTTGGTGGCCACTTCACTAAAGTCACTGTGGGATCCAATTAAACCCATTACTATTAAATTTCCCAATGGCATACTTGAATATGTGGCATACAGAGAACAATACTGGACTCTTCAGGGATTCTGGTGCTCTCCACAGGAATACATGTCTTAAGTTATTAGTGAAGGGTACATGTTCTCGATCATCCTAGTGTGGAAGATTAGGTTTAACAAATCCACCCTAGAATTCCTATTTCCCTGAGCCTTTGAATTCACTCCCCCAAAGTAAACTAAAGAATATCAGGCATCTTGAAGCCATCAAAGTGAGCCATATTTTGATCCATACTTCTGCCAAGCAATCAAATAAATGTAACAACTTTTTTTAATGCCATGAACTACAACTTAAATGTAGAATTTCTACCTAATGGGCCCATATCGAGAAACTCAGCCTGATTCCAGTGTATGTTTTTGCCATACTTACCACACGTCTTTGAAATCCATACTTGTTCCTCAGTTCCTCGAAATCCATACTTGTTCTCATACTTGCTCCTCAGATCTCTGCTTATTAGTATTAAAAAACTCAAGAAGTTCTTTGGGTGTATAGTGGACCTCCTCATGGGTCACACTCTGTAGCTCACCCATTAGGAGTTGTCTAGGATTTGAGACTGGTTATAGGACTACAGCCAAAGGTGGGTAGTGAGGGTGAGCCCTGATGACTGTCAGCAGCATTATTAACCTTGATCAGCATATCAGGAAGCACAGGGTTAGCTTTTGTTTTGTTGTTGCTGCCTTTCTTTTTCCAGGTATAAGAGTAGAGGCCAACACAATAGGAGGGTGCTGCCACCACTAAGGGTGGGGAAAACTCTTTCTCTGGCAGAATGATCTCATCAGGATTCAGTAGCTCAACACTGACAACCTTGTCAGGATCCTCTCAAACATCTCCATCTCAACTCATGGCATCCCATTCTCTTTGGATCAGCTTTCACTTTCACTTCAGATACCCTTTGAAGCCAAGCATTAAATTTAACTGTATTACATTCAATCAAATTGTAAGGACTTACGTTTGGGTTTCTGCAATCCCAGCCCTACAGCTAAAAAATAAAAGATTTTCCTTCAGAACACATTTAGAAACTTTTAGATTCTTTGTGTGTCTGGATTTGATAATTTGAATCTTTGAAATTATTTTCCTTTGTTATTTTGCCACCACATTTAATCACCTCACAAAGTGCTGTAAGCACTGTGCTATGAGATTTAGTTGCCAACTGTAGACAAGTCACAGTTTAATTGTCCTTTCTTAATGGTTTACTTATAATTCTCTCATATACCAGTGAATGGGATAGACAAGTAGGTGTAGAAAATAATGCAGTGCAAACAGCTGTTCAAGTAAGATACTCCAGATCTTTATAAGAATACAGAGAAAGAGTATCAAAATATGAGTGATCAGTCAGGGAAGGCTTATGGAAGATGTGGCAATGAAGGCAGGTAAAAGGAATAACTAGGTGCTGGATAGACTAACAAAGATGTTCAGAGAGACAAGAGATGTGTGTGAGCCAGGGAGAGCATACTGACTTCTTCATGTTGCTAGTTCTAGTCACACATGGAATCACCAAGAGGAACATGGTAAGATTAATGGGGAGGCTTGGTCCATCTTCTGTTGGGAAGAGCCACAAAATCGAACCATGGGCATCAGTAAGGCAAATGTCAAGCATTTGTTATGTCAGCCCTATTCTCAGTGGATTTCTGGATGTGAAATGCAAGAGGAAGCTTTGGTTTAATTATTATGACTGGTAAACATAGAAAGATGAAAACCTGATAAAATATAACATTGGAAATATACTGTAGAATGAATGCAGAAGTTAAATATTTGTTCAGGTCTATTGTGTATTCTACCTCTTTTCATTTAATGGCAAAAAGATCTAATATTATTTCCCTATGAGATTCTAAAAGCATTGTTATTCTTATTTGCACATTTATATGTCTATTTGCTGCCATGGTCACCATACCACATTTCTTACATATAAGAAATATTTTTGAGACACTTGTGATATGAGAAGACTATGATCTATCTGTTAATGTATTATACATAAGGATGATTTGAATCTGTTTAATCTAAATGTGCACGGTCTATTCAACTGCAAGTTTGCATAAAATACATATTTCTATTGCCCTTACAGTACATGACATTTTATCAAAAGTGACCTGTGTGCTCCTGTGTGTTTCTGCCGCAATGATGCCTCCTGGGTTTCCTGTAACAAAGAACTTCGAGCTTCAGAGAAGTTAATGTTCTTTCTTTTGAAGGCTGTGAGTTTGTGAGATCACACACTAGGTAACTGAAACCTGAAACATCATAAAGATATTTTCAAAACTCAGGCATTCTATGAATGAGACATGAAATGAATTTCATGCACATCAGCTCCCTGGAGCCTTGTCACAATAGATAAGGCCCAATTGAAGGATGTGGCACGACTTCTTGTGGGCTACTGAGCAGCAGAGTTAATAACTGAATCATAATTTCACTCCAGGATACAGAAGCTGCTACATCCTGCCCTCTTTTGATCCCTTTATTCATAATAGCAAAAGTAGAAATACTTTTAAATCAGACAAAATGATTAATACACCCATATCTGGTCTCCAGTAATTTGGCTTAAACACACATTCCAAATCACTTCCCCTGGGTGGGCTTCTCAAATTAATCTCCCCATCTGATTGCTTAAATACTTCATTTATGGGGTACACTGATCATATTAATGGTCTCAATTCTTCACCACCATCACCTCAACCTCATATCCACACCTTCTGCATGGTGATTTAGCGATGTTTAGCATTCTGGAAGTGTATTTCCCTGATCCTGGATTCAGAATTAGACCATGTCACTTGATTTGGCCAGCACACATCCCCAGCTGTCATGCAAGTAGAGGCTTATTAAAGTACCAGCCATTTCCATCTCTTCGTTGTTCCTCTGATTTTGCCATGAGGACATGCCCAAGCTAGCCAGGTATCTCTATTGTCACAGCTAATAGCCAGCCAACCACCAGACATTATTATAGTGCAGTAACCACAGGTGACAGGAAATGATGACTGACCCTTCTGAGCCCAGCTCATATCTGCTGAATCCTGCTAACAAATGCATTAAAACCATGTCTATTTCCTGGTGACACTGAGTTGTGCTTGTTACATGACTGTGTTATGCCAATATAGAACTGATAACAATTTCTATTGTGTTTCTTTATAAAGACATGCATCTCAGTATCTACAGAGGTTTGGCTCCAGGATTCCCATGAATACCAAAGATGCTAAAGTCCCTTCTGTAAAATGGCGTAATATTTTCTTGTATTATCCTTGCTGTGATCATTAGTTGTGATATGTTCATTTGACTGGAGTAAGAAAGGTCTAGCAGATTAGGAAAACACAGTTCTGGGTGTGTCTGTGGGTGACATAGAGGTCAGCAAACTGAGTGGGGTATCCCCATTGTTACTGTGGGTAGCACCAACCAATAGGCTTGCAGCCTGCATGAAAATAAAAAGAGAAACAAGGATGTGTGTTTGCTTTGAAGAGATCCTGTCTTCCCAAGCAGATGCTTCATTTGCTGTCATGTTTGGACATCAGTCGCCAGGTCTCCTCTTTCTTCAACCTTTCAAAGCAGTCACTCTGCAGTGATCTTTGACCTTGGATTAGTGCTGCATCTTTGATCTCTCTTGTTTTGTGGTTCCCATGTGTTAGGGATGAGCAGCTGCTGAATCCTCTTGCTCTCCACTGTGCAAATGGCCATTGTGGTCTCCCCTGACTCTGAACTTACCTAATAAATCCCCTTATATGATTAAACCTATATCTTCATTGATTCTCTCCCTCTACAGAACCCTAATTTGTAAACTTTCATAGACCTTTAAAAATCTCATTTCAATTAATATTTAATGCAATGTAAATTAATACCTAGTGCTATGTAATTAGTTACTATACTGGATGGTTGGGGATAATGACAAGTATAGAGACAACTGTACATGTTCATCACAAATACAATACTCTTTCTGAATATTTTAAATTTATGTTTAGTTAAATCTACAGATGCAGGGCCCATGGATAAAAAGGCCAGACTATACTTATATTAATACTTTATAATGTAGTTGTATCCACATTACATATTTGCTGTGTGTATTAAACCTTCCATTGTTCTTTGTTCTTAACAGATTTATTCAAAGAACTTTCCCTTCAAGATCCCCTAAGAGTGTGCCATGGTACCCTTACTCCTTTTGTCCACACTGACTTGGTGGACCAAGACTGCATGCCTGTTTGAAAAACAGGAATACTTTCTATCTGGCAGCTGTGAATCAGAATCTTTATCTAATCTGAAGAAGGCAATTTGAAACAATGCAGCTGAGAAGCAAGTTGAACCTGATGAAGATGTGAGAGGTGGGGATGACATCTTTGGTATACCATGTTCATGGTTAGCTAGGAGCTGAAGCAGTTTGTGAAAGAAGGTGACACGACAGATGAAACCATTGGGAGATCATGTAGACCTGGAGGACAGTCAGAATGGCCTTCCATTTCAGTGTTTCCTTGTCTCCAGATCTGGTTTTCCATAGACATGGACATGAATCCATCTTGGTTCTTGAATATTCACTTTTGACTTCATTAAACAGTCAAATTTTGCTGTCAACTCTTTAAAACATTAACTATTTTTCTTAGAATAGTTTTATATCTACAGAAAAATTCTGAAGTTAAATACAGAGGCTTCCCATGAACCTGCGGCTAATTTCCTCCATTATTAAATTGTTCATTGGTGTGGTATACTGGCCACAATTCATGAACCAATATTGATAGTATTGTTAACTGAAGTACATAATACATTCATATTTACTTAGTCTTTTTTCTGTTTTAGGATTGCACCTAGGTCACCATATTACGTTTGATCATCATGTGTACTTGGGCTCCTGGGATGTGACAGTCTCTCAGACTCTTTTTGTTTTGAATGACCTTGAAAATTTTGAGAAGTGTTTGTCAGCCGTTTTGTAGAATGTTTCTCAATTGGGGATTATTGATGTTTTTCTCATGCTTAGACCTGGATAATGTACTTTGGGAAAGACAACCACAGAAATGACGAGCCATTTTCACCACATTTCAAGGCGATGTGCTTACCATCATTAAACTGAGGCATGCTTGTCAGGTTTCTCCTTTGTGGAGTTATTATTTCTTCTGGCTTTTTCTACAGTGTACTTCTTGGAAGGGAGGAAGGAAGGAAGGAAGGAAGGAAGGAAGGAAGGAAGGAAGGAAGGAAAGAAGGAAACTATGTTATTGTTTAGGCTAAGTTTGTGGGACAGAAGTCATGTCAGAAGCATTCACATTAGACTGAACCCAGAAGGGCATAATTCACATATAAAAATGATCATGAATACTGTGTTGGTATCTTTTGAAATGTTAATGTTAATATTCAAGACAATTCTTTAAAGTATATTGCATTATTCTATTTGCATTCAGATATTCTTGTGCTCAGCAAGGGTAAACATAGAACCAACCTCATACCATCATTAAATGTGCAATCAGAATTTGCACCCAGAGTTTTCAGACAACAAAATTCATATTGGTAAGTCCTACAGTGAATATATCACTGCAAATCTTGTGGAAGACAGAAAGTGGGAGAGAGTGAGAGAGAGAGATAGAGAGAGAGAGGGAAAGAGGAAGAGAGAGAAAGGGAGGCAAATTTAGTGGCAATTGAACAGAATTCAAAAGGGATGATTTGGACATTTCCTTGTGGAGGCAGAAGTGATCTGGAGAAGTGAACATCACTAGAACTTTTCTGGAATCTTGCTAAGTAATTGGTGCTGCTTAAGTATTTTATGTTTCAGTTTCCTGCAGAGGAAACCCACCCAGATCCCAAACAGTGGACACTCATATTTAACATGTAGAGAACATATCATGAACATTTATACATTTTCATTAACTGGGTTGCGAGCCAGGCAATATTTTATATGGCCTTTCCATCACTATTTCTACTTGTGGTAGAAAGGAAAACAGGAAAAAATAATAAAGTTTGAAGGGAGAGGATTATTCTAAATATTACAAAGCTAGTTTTGACTTACGTTGACTAGAACATAACTATCCTGATTATAAAATAGTAGTTCTGTCTCTCTAATATACTTTAACAGAATCATTTGAGAAGCTGGTTACAACCATTGGTACTAGAATCCTACTTTTAAGTGCCATGGCTCCAGTTTGAGCCACAAATTTTCAGTTTAATTTACTCATCTCATAATATCCGACTGGTACCTATCCTATTTCAAACCTCCTACGCTCAATTCTATCACTATGTCAAGTTTATCTATGATGAACAGTCACAGAAACTGAAAGAATTAAAAACTAAGAGAACAGCAGAGGAAACTCTTAGTGTTACTCTACAGAGAATGAGACAAAATATCCTCATCTCTAACTGCTTTGAACTAGACATGGAAACGAACAAGGAAAATTCTTTTTTCATAATCTGAACATGGATGTGCTATACGCTCAAGTTTTTGACATATAGATCTTGAATCCTTAAATTCCTATCCAGGAATAATATAGTTCTATATTCTGAAACTTAAGTATGAATAACCTCGCTAGTAATTTACTGATGATTTAAATGACATACTTATGTTCTCTAGGCTCTGACCTCGACAGAACTTCCCACACATGGTCCCAAAACAGTGGTGATCACTTTTAGTTGAAAATACAGAAAATTATCTCCATCCAAGAGGTTTCATCCAAGAATCTGTACTTAATGTTATTAGGCACTAGAGTACCATGGTACCTCGGTTCATGAAATTAATTCATTCCACAGTTCCAGCTCTGGGGATGTTAGTCTCTATAGCGTTCATCACCTGATGCACCAACAAAAGCAAAATTTTGCAGAATGTTTCTGTTTGTGAACCAAACTGTTCAGAAGCAGAAGCATTCCTGAACTGAGATACCATTGTATACATAAAATGAACTACTCAGTCTTTGGATTTTAATTTTGGTCTCTGTAAAAATGCAATTAAGAGAAATCCTCTGAATAAAATGAAAGCCCATTGTTTGCACTGTTAAATCTTATGTAGTCGGTTATATGAATCTCTTGGAGAAAAATTCTATGTCTTACAGTCATTATGTTATTGCATCAAGGTCATTGTTTGACAAAGAGTAAGTGCTCAATAAATGTGTATTGAAGGAAAGAAAGCTCGTAACTGGCTTACTCTTCTCTTTCTTTCAGCAAATTATATATTCCTTCGATATTTTAATTCATTTCTTTTTTCCCCCATTTACTTTATTTGGGGTCAGCAAAGCAGTAATTACTGAGAGAGAACTTGAGTCTACTTTTTGCACATAACAGAAAAGAATACTTCAAAGAATTAAGTGAACTTAGGAAATACTTGTAGATGACCGCTATGTACCCTGCACTTTAGCAATCAAAATGCTTACGCTCTCCCCTTACCTCTACTACTTTCTGCCCTTCTTAGAATTTCCAACTCTTAAAGTTCTCTTCCCATTTTTCAGAGTCCCATTAGTCTCTCATCTAAGATCTGATTCTTTGTAAGATGTTTGCCCTTTTTTGGCCTTTACATGAACACTTCAAAACCATCAGATGCAGTGGTATCAGAGGTCAAGTGCTTCTAAGACACTGAATGCTTTCCTGCAGCTGAGGAACTGTAGACATTTGATAAATCCTCAGCCAGCGGTCATTTATTAACAACATAAAAGAGTAGCTCTCAGACCAGTAGAGTAAAATGAGAAAACTTTTAATTTGAGCTTCTTTGAATGAGTCTTGGAATGGTCAGAGAAAAGAATGTGTTGGTTGTTTCTCAACTTTTGTTTTCCTTTTCCATTAGCTCCTCTTTATATGGCTTCTCAGTTTCTCCTTCAAAGATCGCACACTTTAAAATTAGGGAAGATACCATGCTTCATGCTGGTGCTGTGCTGTACCTTCTCTCATTATGTTTCCTCTGTTTCCCCTGATGCTGTAAAAATTACCACAAATGTAGCAGCTTAAAATAATACACATTTCTTTTCTTATGTTTCTATAGATAAAATACCTAACAAAGATCTCACAGGACTATAACCAGGATATCCATGGGTCTACATTCCTCTCTGGAGCCTCATTTTCTTGTTCCAAGATGCAACCCACTTTCTTTATCTGGTGGCCAGTTCTTTCATCTCCCAAGCCAGCAATATAGCATTTTTCTGAGCCAGCTTCCATTAGCACTTTTCTCTCTCTAACCACAGCCAAGAAGGTTCTTCGATGTTAAAGTCTCATGTGATTAGATTGGGCACAACCAGGTAATCCAGGATAATCTTCTGCTTTCAAGATCCTTAAATGAATCAGAGCTACAAAGTCCAATAGTTTATTTTTTCATTTAATGTAACATATGCATATATTCTATGTATTAGGACATAGGCATCTTGTGGGGCGTTTATTCTGGTTGCCAGAAACCACTGATTACTTCCATGATCTAAACACCTTTCATGATATGGTCCTTCTTTTCCTCCTTGAATCCTTTTTCTACTCCTACTCCGTACTAGCTACATTATAACATTCAATATATTGCATTCTTAGAACCTTTCCCTCCACTTTATCCTTCCATTTTAACATTTTATTAAATCTTTCCATATCTTATCAGAGTTCTACCAACTGCCACTTCCTTGAAGACACCTGTAACTATCCCAAGTGAAAAACAGCAGGATAAACAAAACAACATTTTCTAAGCAATTGAAACCCTGATACATTAAGATCTTGTTATTTTTCTTCATAGAAATTATTGTCTGAAACTAGATTGAAGAAAATTTTGTGTTTGTATCTTATCTAGCTCCTCTAATAAAATAGAAGCGATAGAAAAAGAGAAACCTCATCTTCCAGCTCTTTGTGGAATTCCTAGCGCCTAGAACAGTATATATGCTCATTAAATATTTGTTTAATAAATGCATAATTTAATAGTATTAATATATCATAGCCCATAATAATGGAAGATAATTTGGAGATTCTCACCATAATAAATAAGTGTTAACAAAGACTTAATGGTATTGTGCAAAAGTGTGCATTCACCCATGGACAATCTATATCCATTTTGTCCATTATCAGAGTGAATTCTCAAGCTAAGTGAATGCTACTGATATAATTTAGAGAGAAAATGTTGTAACCTTATAATTTCCCTGGAAGGCAGAAACTGTATTTGCTTACTGTACCATGAAAATGGAGGTACATGATAAATTGTATTTTATGAGAACAAACTAATTCTAATGAAAGCAAATGGAGCAAACAGTTGCATTACATACAAAATCTAAATGTAGCCTTATTTTTAGGAGTAACTTTTATAACCATTTTACTGATTAAAATTGTGTACCACACCAAAGCATATGTCCCCAGTTCCTCATTAATACTTGTACATGGAGAAACACACTAATTGTTACCATGGCAATTTATAAAGCCTGTAATTCTCAGGCAATTTCTGATTTCTCTGTATTAAATATTTATAAAGAGTAATTAGGTGTTTTAATATTCTGTATGTCACAACTTTATGTGTCTATCCAACATTCCATATTCTGGATCACATCCTATAAAATTTAGAACAATTACAATTTAAATTAAGCATGCCATAGTTATTGGTTGGACTGGGTACTGAAGAGTTTGCAAGGAGCTGTTAAAAGACAATACTCTAGTCTTGAATAGATCTATCTTAGCAATTACTTCCCTTGATCATCTCAATAACTGCTGGTCAGAACTACACATTTTCTTCAGGGGTTAGGAAAACAGTTATGAGCAAATATCAGATTTATGCAGTTTATTCCATATGTCATGGGAAGTGTGAGCATTGTGTAGAAAAGCTAGAGAAATTGGTGGTGAGAGATACTAGTATCCATTTTGGAACAGAAATATAAATAGCAATTATTTCATAAAACCCCCAAAAGGCAGCAAAAAGTTATAAAATAAAAATGAAATATTGCCATTAATATCTTCCTTCTGTGCATCTCCCCTTCACTATATATTAAAATTCAGGTTGGCAAATGAGTTTTCTGACACAGTGATCACAAGCTTAGCTAATGACACAAAGTGTTCTGTTTGTCCATGACAGACCTGATTTATGATGGTTATCCCAATGTAATTATTTAATAGCTTTCTCTTTCATTCTAAAACATACCTGTGTTTAGATAATAGATTATATGCAAACTTTCATCTATGTGCATTACAGAAGATGGACAGCAAATGTTGCCAAGAATAAAAAACACTTTTATGTGATTCCCAGTGTAAAAATGCAGCACAATTTCTATTTTTCTACAGGATTATAATCAATTGCAGTCAAATAAGGATGTCTGGGAAAGAGGACAGTTCAGTTTCAGATAGATTTTTTTTACAGCAAATTTACAGTAAATTTCACTATAACACGTTGGTATACATTATCATACACACATAAACTCACTTGTAAAACTAATTTCAGAGTCCAAATGTTTGAGCACTTTAGGTTCATAAATCCCTCTGCTTGTCCCACAAGTTAGTACCATGGCTGAGTCAGGAAGGCTGCAAGTTTGAGTACAGTTTGGGCAATTTAGAGACTTAGCAAGACCATGTATAAAAATGAAAAATTAAAAAGGGCTGGGAATGTAGTTCGGTGTGAAGGTACTGGGTTCAATCTCTAATACTGCAAAATAGAAACAAAATGCTAATAGAATGGGCCTATCTTTGTGTTGGGAAAGATAGATCAGTGGTTTCCTTCTGCATAGTTAGGAGGCATACAATGGCACCTCGGGTTAGGAAACTTCATCCATTCCATGATTCTGGTTGCAAACTGAATTGGTTGTAAATTGAATTTAATTTTCGCATAAGGTTTGAGGTAAATAAGGTTAATTCATTCTGAATCACATATATTTTTTAACCACAAAAATATGCAGCAAGATATAGTACAGTCCAGTGTGAAGAGAGAAGACTAGCCTACCTTGAGGCAATTTCAGGCATGGAGGACAGGAAAGTGGTTGTGGAGGTTATTATTTGGAGGGTGAGTTCCCCTCCAGAAGAATATTAGGGAAATCTCCAGAAGTTTCCTTTTTTCTTGGTCTCTTAGCTGTACAGTCCATTTTGATGTAAATCCTATCTAATGTCACTTGTTTTTTACTGTGTTACATAATCTTCTGGAAATGAGAGACCATGTTGTTGTTGATCACATTCAATACTCTGCTCATTACAGTTATGTTGGGGTGGTGCTTCTCAAAGAAATCCTGGCACTCATTGCATTTCTCCATAAGCGATTTTATCACATCTCATTGGTAACCTCTCCCTGTCTTCCTTTTTCTTAGTGAAATGTTTCTCAATAAGCACCTTCTGCTCTTAACTCTGAGTTCAGCAAGTTCTTCTATCGTAAGTTCCTCTCTTTGGTCCTCAAAAGCTCCTCTATGTCTGCCCCACTGACACCCAGACCCATATTCTTGCTCATGGACACAATCTCCTCCAATGTCTCTGCAACAGACCCTTCAATCTCACGTCCAAAGACATATTCTGGCCACAGTTTCCTACAGGCTTAAGGTCCATTTCATGACATCTTTCCTGGCTTTGTCAATGAGATCAATGCAGTGGAGGACATTGAAATGTTTCTTTTACAACTCTTTCAGGGTCGAGGACATCTCTTCAGTGACATTAAAACACCTGGTGAGAGCACCTTTGTGTACAGATCTTGAAGTTACAGATCACTTACTGCTCCATCAGCTGCAGAAGAGGTGTTGTGTGAAGCATAGAGTGCCCATATCATCCATCAAGGCTGAGGGTGTGCTAGGGCATTGTCTATCAGATGAAGGGCCACTCGGGCAGAAAGATATTTTTTATTAGTGGGTGTGAGAATGTTGTGCAGCCATTCCATGAAAAGTTGCCTTGTGACCTAAGTTTGCACATCAGCTCTCCCAGTCCACCCTTGTTCTTATTCTGCTCCTCAAATGCTCAAGGGGTCTGGAGTGGTGCACCAGAAGTGGTTTAATCTTCAGATCAGTGCTTACATTCAAGCACAGCAAAATGATCAATGTGTCTTTCATGGGCTGGTGTCATGTAGAGCCCTTTCCTCCTGCATGACACAGGTTCTGTTTGCCATCTTCTTTCATAAGAACCCTGTTTTATCGCAATTGAACACTTGTTGAGTAGTGCATCCTTCTGTCTTCATGAATTCCATGAATTTTTTCTTGTAGGCTTCTGCAGTGGTTTTGTCAGAACGGGAAGTCTCACCATGTCTCATTACACCATGCCACGTCTCTTGCAGAATTTATCAAACTAGCCTCTACTGGCTTTAAATTCATCACGTGTTGCACTTTTAGGAGGATTTTCTTGCAGTAAATCACTGCAATTTCCCAGCTTTTTCACAGATCACAGCTTCACTAATGCTATCACCTGTCAGCTGTTTCTCACTCAACCACACTAACAAGTTTTTTTTTCTTTTTCACTCGTGTCCTCTGTTTGGTTAACATTACTCCTTTTGCCACATCAGCTCCTTTGATGGTATCCTTATTATTCAAAATATTCCGGATTGTTAATTGCACTATCTCATACACTGGGAGCCAGATCAGTCACACAAATACCACACTCATGCTTTCCCATAATTTCCTTCTTCATTTCAATGATTATTTTCTTCAAAATCTTCTTCTTACTATTCTCACTCTGTACCTTCTTGCTACTTTCATTATCACTCTGCACATTTACCTTCATCAGCACCCTGCATGACCCTGCCACCTTCATTACTGCTCTGCACTTCCTTGAACTGTTATGCTTGCTCTGCACTTGCTTTGGAGCTACACTGGCTTGAATCATGCTGTGCAGTACTGTATGTGCTGAAATGCACACAAGAAGTCTTTGCAGCAAGTGCTCCCACGTCTGTCTGTGACAGTCAGCTTGACTAGAGGAAGCCACGACCATGCGTCAGTGCAAAGAAGATAGCCATGGTCATGTTTGTCGTCCAATGTGGAGTTCATGAATGGAAGCAAAACAATGCAGAATGCTTCTGTTTGCAAAAGGAATCGTTCATGAACAGAAGCATTTGTGAAGTGAGGTATTACTGTACTTGTGATAAGTGTGAAGTCTTGCAAACTTTGTGAAAGGAGAATAGATCTACTCAGCTTGATTATGTGTGTGTGCTATACATCTGACTCTACCCCAATAACTAGTGGAGAGTGATCAATGATAATTCAACAAATTCTAAGGGGAAGAATATGTAAACTTGCTCAATGTTTTATATGTATTCAGATTCACCCCTCTATAAAAATGTCTTTTTCGCCCTCTTTCCTTACTGCTTTTCTGATTTTACTCTATCTCCCGCTATCATAATTTTTATTCTTATTTTGTAGGAATAACATGAAACCTACCTTCTGAACACCTTTTTAGCAAATTTTAAGTGTTACAATTCATTTTTGTCTATTATAAGTGCAAAGCTGTACAGTGGCTCTTTAGAGCTTATTCATCTTGCTTAACTGAAACTTTACGGCTGTTGATTTGTAACACCCACCTCCCACTCGAGTCATCTCCATTCCATTCTTCTGTGAATTTGACTATTTTGGATACTTTGCATAAGTAGCACTTGTTTTTCTGTGAATGGCACATATCACTTAACATACTATCCCCAGGCTCATCCATTCTGTTATATAACAGAATCTTTTTTTTCTTTCTTTTTAAGGCTGAACCGTATTCTACTGGATGTGTGTACCACATTTTCCCTATCCATTCATCTTTAGGGTGACATTCTGGATATTGTAACATCCTATTGTTGGCAGTGCTGAAATAAACTTGGAGATGTAAATGTCTTTGAGATTCTGATTTCAAATACCCAGAAGTGGAATTGTTGCATCATGTATGTTACTTCTGCCTGTAATTTTCTGAGGCTCCTTCATACTGTTTTCCCTAGTGACTGCACAATTTTACATTCCCGCCAACAGTGTGCTAGATCTATGATTTGAGATTAAACCCATCTTTAACCTGTCAATACTGTGCACGTAAAATCTCTACATATTTATATCTAGCTTCAAAATTAGAGTACAAGTTCCTTTTGAACTGGGATTATGTCATCTACATGCAAGCACAAGAGGACATCAGTAAATATTTGTTAGGTTTCATTTGTGTGGATACCTTGTGAACAATAAGAAGTAGAAGTCAAGTTTGTGCTCTATTTCTAATTATGCTCCTAATATTTGCATAATCAAGGACAAATCAATCTTTTTAGGCCCATTTCTTTGTTTATATAATAGTATACAATTAAATTACAAAACATTGGAGGCAGGCAAATTTAGAAAGAAACTTCTAAGGTAGCTTGTAAACTTTGTTTTCTTTCTCTCTTAGGGCTCACCTCTGGATGCATCCTGAGCCCCAGAGCAAAGCCATACAGGCCCATTCTGCCTGCTGCTCAGTTGGCTACTTCAGATGCCCAAATATAATCACACAAACAGCTGTGAACAAGAGCTATGGCATTGTGGCAGCCTTGCTGTGAGAGATGATGGAAAGAAATAAAGAGAAGAAAGGATTCTATGCACCTCCATATTACTATGTAAAGTATATTGACCTAAAACCTCAAGTCTTACAGAATAAACCCAAAGCTTTAAAACAGTTTTCAAACAAGTGCAGAAGTTAGTCAAAATGGAAAGTAAGGTAGAATCACAAAGGGTACCATGCCCATGTACAACAGATCAAGTATTCCTCAAACGAAGAAGTACAATCACGAAAACAAAACCTCCTGGATCTGTAGATCAATTTATGTATCTGATGTTTCTTTCAGTGTGAGGGCAGCATGACATTATGGTCACATAAGGAATAAAAATCACAAGGTTAAAATGACACTGTGTTGGTCAGACTACTGGTCTTTGATTAGTATTTCTTGTTTCTGCTTTTATTGGAATGAGATATGGAATGGTTCTGTCTTAAGTGGACCACATTTTTTGGATATGACTTCTCATATTTATAAATACTATCATAAATTGTAGCTTTCATTATATAAATATAAACTTTTTCTGGCTTTTAGGAGTGTTTATGTCAGAAATGATTGCTTGAGGCACTGACAGTCCTCAGTTAGGGTATGTAATATACTGAGCACACCTGTATCAATTGAAGGATGAAGCAGGATTGAACTATTCATTTGATTTTCAGAATGGAGGCTAACCAGCTAA
>RJWT010006346.1:0-14451 GCA_004365215.1 Cuniculus paca
TGTGGGTTTTCTTTTCACTCTGTTGGAGATTTCTTTTGACATGCAAAAACTTTTTAACAAGACAAGATCCCAGTTGTTGATTCTGGGAAGGGTTTCCCGTGCAGTTTGACTTTTGTTCATGAATTCTCCACCTACTCCTATGTTTTCAAGAGTTCTACCTACTTTGTTTTCCAGCAGATTTAGTGTTTCTGTTTTAATGCTTAGATCTTTGAACCATTTTGACTTTAGTTTAGTGCATGGTGACAGGCTTGGGAGTAGACCCTAATCTTTAAAACAATTTACAAAAAGCTACATTCTAGAATATACAAACTTTAAAATAAATAACCAAAATGTCAAGATAAGTAATCAAACAGAATATTTAAAAATTCAATTTATCATGCAAAAGGTTAAAATAAATCTTAGGTGAATTAAAAACTTAACTATATGAAAATCAAACCATAACTATAAATAACAGTTCAATATATATGAATAGTGATAAAACCTGGAAAGGATTCTAAGTTTAGAAGCAAAGGAGATATTTAAAAACATAAGATTAATGCATTTCATTACCATAAATAAGAAAATATTTTGCAATTTATCTTAAAAATTATTTTAAATACAAAATCAAATAAAGATATATTTTCAGTAAGTGAAAAAAAGTCATTAGCACATGAAGAATTTTACTTTTTTCAGGTTTTGAACTTTGCAGATATCTGTGGCTTTATATATTTATTTATTTATTCATTTATGCATGTTTTTACTAGCTAATGATCATATTCCTTGTGGGGATTTGATACATATGCCTAACATGCTTTAATCCTTTGCTTATTCCCTTACCTTCCCTCCCTTCTCCCTCCATCTCTGAGTCCCTTTCTCATATGCAAAAGATCTATCTTGCTATTTCTTATTATCTGTATTTCATTTTGCTCTTTACTTATATTTTGGATTTCTCACGTGAGAGAAACAATGTGATATTTAACCTTATGTGTCTGATTTACATTATAGTCATCAGGTAAATCCACTTTTTTACAAATGATTTGTTTATTTTTTGGCAGACTGGTACTCCACTGTATACAAATAAGACATTTTCTTTACCCATTCATATTCTGATGACACATAGACTGCTCTTGTGATTTAGGTGTTAGAATTGTACTGCTATAAAGATGGGTGTGCAAATATCACTATAATATGACATATTTAACTGTTTCTGAAAGATACCTAGAACAGTAATAGATGGGTCAAATAGAATTTCTTTTTCCTTTTTCTTTTCTTTTTTAATTTTGGAGATAGTCTTACTATGTAATAAAGGCTGGCCTTAATCATGTGAACCTCCTGCTTCAGCCTCCCAAGTGCTTGAGATCACAGCCTTGAGTGACCATGCCCAGCTACAATGGAATTTCTTGTTTTAGTTTTTGGAAGAATCTCCTTACAGATTTCCATAACACTTTTACTAGTTCACATTTCCTCTAACAATGTAGAAGGATCTCCTTTTATCTGCAGCCTAGCAGCATTTGTTGTTATTTGATTTCTTAATGATACCATTCTTTTTGAAGTGATATGGTATCTCAATGTTGTTTTAATATGGATTTCTCTTCTGACCAGAGACATTGGACATGTTTTCAGGTATTTGTTCATCATTTGTATTTCCTCAATGGAGAAGTGTCTATGTATCTCAGTTGCCTATTTTTTTCTCATTAGGGATTCTTACTTTTTGAGTTCTTTATATGTTCTAGATATTAGTACTCCAAGGAATACTTGGCAAATATTTTCCCATTCTATACATTGTGTCTTCACTCTGTTGCTTGTTTACCATGTGCAAGATTTATAATTTGATATGTTCTCATTTTTTGATTCTTGCTATTGTGTACTGCATAATATGGATTCCATTCAGAAAGTGCTTGCCTATGCTTATATCTTGAAGAGTTTTACCTCTTTTATCTTTCAGTAGATTGTTTCTGTTTTAATATTCAGATTTTTGATCCACTTTGAGCTTAGTGTAGTACACGATGAAAGATATGGGTCTAGATTCAGTCTTTTGCATGTAGATGCCTGGTTTTCAGGCACCATTTGTTAAAATGACTACTTTACCTCCAGGGTAGGGTTTTGCATCTTTGTCAAACATCAAGTAGCTGAATCTCAGATTAGTTCTCTTTGTATCATATAGCAGCTATTGTATCTATTTTTCATGTTCTCTTTTTGTTTTTAAGGATCTCTGAGCAATTGGTCTTTGAAAGTATACATATATTCTAAGGTGATATACTGTCCTCAAATTTGTTACTTGTGTTCCCACAGTTTCTATATAATTTTACTTTCCTGTGTTCAACCTTTTCATAAACTCTAATTCATTGTTAAACTGGTCCTTCTTGTTTTGTATAATTTTGTTTAACTCAACTAGCTTTTTATTATTGTGTTCTGTAAAGTTCCTGTTTCACTTATTGCCTCCATTATCTAATGAGTCAAATCTTCTGTGAGTCCACCAACCACCTTATTAATCTCTTTTTTTTATCTACTTTGTTATCCTTTCAAATAATTTAGCTATGTGGCTTTTATCTTTCTCCCCCTCAATATTCCATGAGTCAGCTTTGAGAGTTTGGGGTTTTGGGAGACCTTTCATTGCTTGTCTTTTCACATTTCTATTGTTCATTTTGTTCATTGGTTTCATTTTGTGCTTATAATAAAATGACTTGGTTGCTAGTATGGAGATTAGTTAGTCTGCTTTTCAGTGATGAATTCAGGGTGTGGCTACCTAGAGTTCTTTGCTTGGCAGAGAGTATGGACTGTATTTTTTCCAGCACTCAGTTCTCAGATAATGAACTGCAGTATGCTTAATGTCACAAAGGCAATCCAAGCATTGGCACACAGAGAAATTCCATTAATATAAGAACTGTGGGATTCTGGCAATATCAATTAAATCAGCACCAGTAATATCATCCAAGATAACCTGGATATTGACATACAACAAGAACCAATAATGCACCACCCTTAACCTTAGAAAAGAACTCAATAATTACAGTACAAACACTAAGACAAGTCGAGTATTAACTTTTAACAAATATCTACTAGATGCAATAACTGTACTTCCATTAATGATAGAACAGAATTCAACAGTAGTAACATAGATTTAAGTAACTACTTAAAGATTGATAAAGTTCAGTTCTTATACTATTAATGATATGAGGATGGAGAATGGGAAAAAGAAAAAATATTTGAAAAAGTAAGCAATGTGAGATGAAAAGGAAAAGGTGAGAGGAAGAATCCTACTCAGTAGAAAGATATTGATAAAGACAAAATACAATGAGAAATAGGTTTAAAGGGGTGAAAAATACGGAGAATAAAACATAGAAAAATAATTCAAAGCAAAAAATGCAAAAAAAAAGAAAGAAAGAAAGAAAGAAAAAAGAAAAAAGAGAAAAACTCTCCAAAACCTAATAAAAACAAAATGAGCTGGTGAAAAACAAAGAAGGAAGAAAGAAACATGAATCCAAAACCAACAAAAAAAAGTCTAGCTTTTAACGAGTGGTTCCCCTCCAGATTTTGCAGTTTTAGAGTCCAGTAAGTCAGTTTTTTCCACCTAACCTTACAGTCTGAGGGTTTGTGAGGTGCCTCCACTCTTCCAGGTAACACCCAAGGTAATTCTAGGCGGTGGCAATGTCAACAGAGACTTGTCCTGCTCATGTTGGTAGATGGGAAAGGAGCTCAGACCTCAGATTGGTGTTGGATGTAGGCTGCAAGGCAAGGGTTCAAGTAACTTAATCCAGCACTTTGAAACCCAACTGTTTCTGAGAGCAACTAAGCCAGGCCAGGCTTCTCACTGCAGGGTTGGGTGAGGCATGTCCTTCTCAGCCTGTTTAAACTGCTCAGGGAAACCCTTTCTAGGTTGCTGCTTATCTGTAGTTATCTCCTGTGGCTGCTTCTCACTCAGTCACTGTGGAAGGGCAATTCTGGGAGTCTTATTTGAAGTTGTCTTTTACTTGTTCTGAGCCTTGAATTTTAATAATCCACCCCTTTCCAAAATGGAGCCCGATTAAACACTTTGGTGATGTGGTGCATGGGGTGGAACTCCTCTCTGGCTGTTATCTACTACGTAGAAGAAATTCCCTCAGAGCAAAACCTCATGTTGCTTTGCAGTTCACAGCATTTATGGTCTGCATCACCATTTCTCCCTGCATTTCCCAGCCCTGGGTGCTTATCTTGCTTCTGCAGAACTAGGTTATTGTCTTGGTTACTGTTCTCTCACTGTTGATACAAAATACCCAACACCCAAAATTAAGAAGGAAAGATTTATTTAGCTCAGAGTTTATGGAGGTATCAGGCCATAATCAGCTGGCTCCAAGGCAGGGTGGCACAGTTGAGGGGCAACAGTTCATGGCAGCAGAAGATGGTAAAATCAGGAGCAAAAGGAGAAAGAGAAAGCCTCTTTTCCTCCCTTATATTGTATGGGGCACCCCACCACCACCTTAGGGTGGGTGAAGCACTCACACCATCTCCATGCCCTCCTCTTGCACAGGCTCAGGATGTTTCCAAAGTGAGGACCCAGCCCCCTGCTAAGTTACTTAGTTAAGCTTATAAATTCTTATTAAATTGACACAGTATATCAACCATTACTGTTATCCTCCCTGCCACCCATGAGCCAGAAAGAGAATTCAGATTTGTTTTTATTTTTCTCTCTGTATTATGCACTTTTCCTCTATCTTCAATATAGCTTCTAATTTTCCTGTTCATTTCTTCCTAATTCCTGGCTATTTCTCTTTTTTCTTTCACCAAGGTGTTATTTTCCAGAGTCTGGATTCTGGATCTTGGAAAGGCTGAATGTTACTGTCGATCACCACTCCACCATTTTTCACCTCCCACATGAAGAATTTCTTTACACATTCATTTCATTAGTTTTGGTGGCTGATATCTTTGTAAAATAAGGAACAGTGAGCACACAAACTGCTAAGAGAAATGCTGAAATTCTTACATATAAGTTTATAATAGGAATACATTCATAATTCAGGAAAGAAAAAATGAAGTAAAATTTAAATATAGAATATTTGCATTCTGTTTACCAGCATTACAAACTTAATGTATATATATACTATCTTAAGACTTTAAGAGACTCATGCCATTAAGTTCAAAATAAAAATTATATTCCAATATACATGTATTGATAACACTAATAAAAAATCACATATTAGACATTATTATTAGCTATATGATATTCATAGACTATGATACAGAAGTTTCCATTTGTGAAAATAGCCCCTAATAACTGTTTAAGATTGAAAATATACATCATGAAATGCTGAAAGTAATCTGCAATTGTAATCATTAGTGGATGTTAACAAAACTATATTTTACCAATTTAGATGTATTTAGATATTTAATTCATTTTCTATAAAATAGAGACATATTAGTATAGCATTAAGTTAAAATATGCTTAGTGTAAGAAATTTTATTCTTATTTATGTCATAGTTACTAATATAGCAATAGATATGAATATCTGCAGTGTGCATATTCATAGGCATGTGAGATATATGTATATGTATATATGTGTAGAGAGCAAGAGAGATAACACTGAAATTTAACTTACCAAACACAAACTAGTTTCTGAGTTCTGAATTTCCAAACACTTTCATTAAGCATGAATTACTTTTGGGGGGGCGGGTACCACACAGAAAGAAATATGACTAAGGTAATATAGGGAGTTATTAAAAACCTTCTTAAGAAAAAATAACAAATAAAATATATCATTCTCTATAATACTTTGTTACCATTATGAGATATTTCATGTGCACTGAAGCAGGTATGAGTTTTGGGAAAATACCAGCATAAACCAATGACTGTTTCTCATCATTTACAAATGAACTTGCTGCCCAATGATCTAAAGACAGTTTTTAGTTCTCTTTTGTAAACAATTGTGTTAAACTAAGGCATGAATTTCTGACTATGGTTCAAAGATTAAAAACCTGAGAATACTCAAAATTAAGTTGAGAGAAAATAATAGATAATGAAGTCTATGAGCTGCTCATGGACTTCTACCCTTTCTTGCTATTTGGCCCTAGTGGTATACCATCATTACATGATGGGGAGAGAAATGACAGTCATTATGACCTCATTATTGAGCAGAGCGTTACCCAGGGATCATGAGGAATGCGAAAGGCTGTTGAAAAGTATAATCTTCTCTAGTCTCAAGTGAGTAACCTATAAATTCCAGGAGACAAAAGACTATAGAAATTCTTTCATTACTTTTTAAGTGGACAACTATCTTCATATGTTATTCCTTTATCTATGCTCTATAAAATCAATAATTCTGATAAATAGTATAAAACCAACATGTTCTCTCTTCTGCCCGAGCATGTGTAAATTTAAGAAGTTTCTCAACCCATAACCTGACAGTTGATGCCTTTTCTATTTTTAAGTGATTTTACTAATTCAATTTTGACCAAGAATATAAGGTACATTTATTTTACAAGCCACAAATTATTAGTATTCAGTATTCTGTGGGCAAATAGAATTCAATCTACAATGACATGTTTGTAGGCATTACAGCATGTTTAAAAATAAAATTATAATGTAAAAGGCAAAGCAAATGTCATCCTTCTATTTTCAGTGTATTTTAGAAACTTCTCATATCACAGAGTTTTGAAATAAAAATCTGTCTTCCAAAGACATTACCAAGCCTCCTTTCCTTCATTACTACCCGTTTCTAATCTTGTTTTCTTCTTCCCTTTACTTTTGTTAAATTACTTAATTGATTAGTTTTCATCTACTATCTATATAACAATGAATTTTAGTGTGATAGGCCATAGCACTCTGGTTGAATTTCTGAAAGTCTGTTTATCATGAAATGTAAATTTTTCTCATTTTATATGATCCTTTGTACTTCTAGGTATAACTCTACTTAATAGATTAAAGTTCAAGAAAACCTATGACTGAAAGTGTTTACACCATACAAAGTCTTATAAGTATATTTTTAACAATGCTACAAAGTAATGAATTCCATTAACAGTCACTGTAATTAGCAATGCATCAGGTGCTAAATCTTATATTGAAAGAATAAATGGTTCCATGTTGATATGACTGATATTTTCAAGCTGTAAAGTCACTTGAAAAAATGCACATAATCACTCAGGGACAATTTTAAGCTCACTGTGCAAATGGGAAATTAATATTTATCTAGCAAAGCTATGTCTAGCTTTGACTCTGCTTCCTTTAGGTATAAAGTATGATATATATATATATATATATATATATATATATATATATAATAATCTTAGCCTCTAACTATTTCTATTTCATGTGTAGAACTGAGCTCCTTCTAAACATCATCAATGGGCCAGGGATTTAGCTCAGTGGCATAAGCACCTGCCTGGCAAGCATGAGGTCATGAGTTCGATCCCCAGTGCCAAAGTAAATAAATAAATAAATAAACATCATCATTACCCGAAATACAGCCATAAGGGGAAGAAAACAGAGGAATAGGGGAGTGTTGAGAACATTGATTTCCAATCAGACTTCTCAAGTCTGAGGTTCCTGCTAAGTGGAGACGACAAGTAGAAACAGATTTAGATTAGATATTCCAGCTAAAAAGTGATGATTACATCTGAGATAACAGGTGAGAGTGCATCAAATTTACAAAACAAGATCTGTGAGTGAATCTTTGAAGAATCTCCCGTTACAAAATGATGACAGAGATCACGAAAAAGACGGAGTGAGTGGTGAAAAGGAATGAGCTGCCATGGCAGATGAAACCACAGCCAAAGGGAGGGCAAGTTCAAAGGAGGAGGTCTCAGTATGTGAAATACCAGAGGTCAAAGTAAAATAAGAGCTGGACCTTTCCCACCTTATCTGATACTAGGAATTCATTGGTACATTTATCCTGATATTTTAATTGGAATGAGAGAAAATAGAGACAGAAAATACAAAATTGTGGTGCTTACTTGGCACACGGTTACCCAGTGCTCCTTTTATGCTTTTTCAAAGAGAAAAAAATACTAAACCTAAGCACTCATGTAAGGTTTTGACATCTAAAAAGATTATATTAATGACTGCCTGTTAAATATATTATATATGATTTCCTGAAGGGAAGCAAGTCATAAGTTACTATTTCTCGAGCAAAACCCTGTGCCAACCTAGACCATAGTAGATGTTTTAACAAAGATTCACTTAGTTGAAACTCTTCACTGATGGTCACAATCTATGTTATTCCTTTTATCCCTTATTCTTCTAATTCCAGTAACATGAGTTATTCTCTCATTTCCTTAATTTATTTTTTACATCTTGGCATTTTTGCACCTATTACTAATGTCTCCAACAATGTTCCATTGGCCAAAATTCTTCCTTTATATTTCTCATCCCAATATTCATGATTAAATCTTTAATGAATGTTCATGGAAAATAAAGCAAAAATATTTAATTCACTCTATTTAAACTTAATTTTACTTGATGAGGTAATGTGGTATCTTGAATTATTGCTTCCATCAATTTCCCTTTTTCCAGTAAAGTATAGCACCAACCTCAGACTCTTAGTTTGATCATATGACTCACTTTCATCAACAGAATGTGTAAAAATGTCAGTGTGCCAATTATGCATGCAGCCGTTCTGAAGAATTCCTCCAGAACTTCTCTCACTTTCATGGAAACCAGAAAAAGTGAGTCTGGTATGCTTCTGCTCAGCAGGGTGACTATAGATAATTATATACTGTACTTAACAAAAAGCTAGGGGAAAGAAGTTTGAATATGCTACCATGAAGAAACAATCAATATTTCAGAAGATAGAAGTTTTGACCTGGTTTGAGTATTATGCAATATATACATGTTTCAAAGTATTGCATGCCACTCCATTAATAAATGCTTTCTAAACGTTTTTATATGCCAGTTAAAAATAAATTTAACTAAAAGATACATTTAAAAATAAAGGTATAACAGAAATACAAGTTCAGAAACGACTCAATAACATAAATAATCCCAGAATGCTCCAGAAAGTGACACCTTCTTCTGCTTAGGCCCCAGAAAGAGACAGCACATGACACCAAACCACCCTGCCAATCTCAGAGGAGCAGAGCAAAGTCTGTGCCAGTCCATGGTGCCTGTGACAGTAGAAATATTCATTGCTATTAGCAAAAACTAATATAAATATGTATTTGACTGCTAGAAAAAGCTTCACTATGTAAAAAAAATTAGTGAATCAACATTTACTAGGTGAACAAAACTTAAGTCTTCTGAAGATTGGATAAATTATTTTTACTCAATATCACAATGAATTCTCAAAGAAACATCATTCCTTGAAGAAGTTATTCATAATAATATGGAAATTAAGCCAGAATTCAAAAAAATTCCATCTCCTAAAACCCAACAGAGTATATAAACTCTTTCCACTTACATTCCACAAATATGTTTACTTCTTTCCATGAATATAAGCTTTTTTTTTTTTTTTTTTGCGGCACCAGGGATTGAACTCATGACCTTGCGCTTGCTTGCCAGGCAGGCGCCTAGGCCACTGAGCTACATCCTCGGCCCTCCATGAATAAAATCTAAATGCTTCACTTTACCCATGTGTTTAACTTCCATATGGGAAACACCTGATTTCTCTTCATTTCAGTTTTCTATTGATTAGGAATTAATTTAACCACAATTAATATAATTGTAAAACTGATTTGTATATAGGCAAATAAGTTGAATTTGATAATACTTACTCTAGAGCCAGGTATTAGCTCTTCCTAAATCAAGTTTAGAAAATGCATCCCTAATACAGGACCAAAAGTTGTGTTACAAAATTGGAGACCTAGGTGTTACATCCATTATACTGTGATGTTTAATAAAAGGTCCATCCAAAAATATGAGAAAATATAACATTTATAAATTCCAAGTTACAAGGCCAATTAAGACACCAAAATGGCCTAGATAAGAGATTAAATGTTATTAATAATAAATCAGTCATTTGTTGCACTCCATTAATTCAATGAAGCAAATACATGTGCTAGTTAGACTGAGCTGCTGGAACAAAATTTTGTTTGAACAACAGAAATTGGAAGTCTGAGATCAGGCTATCAACATGGTAGTATCTGGATTCTGACAAATGATCACGTTATGACTTACAGACTGCCACTGTTTCCCTGTGTCGTCCTCTGACACAGCGAGTGGGAGACAGAGAGAGACAGAGCAAGAGAGAGAGACACACACACAGAGAGAAAGATATACACAGAGACAGAGATAGAGATAGAGACAGAGACAGACACAGAGTCAGACACAGAGCCACAGAGCCACAGAGAGACACACTGAGAGGCACAGAGAGAGACAGACAGAGAGAGAGAGAGAGAGACTATTTTATTTCTTTCTTATTTCCTTGTAAAGACATCAGTCCCTTCACAAAGCCTCCATCCTCATGGCCTCACCTAAATTTTAAAATAAATCAGAAGACCTATCTCCAAATAGCATCACATTTGTGGTTAAGAATTCCAAATGTTAATTTTGGAGATCCACAATTCAGTTCATACGAAGTGTATATCATTCATTTATGTTTAAGATGCTTTGTTAAACAGTGTGTGTATACTGATAAGCAAAATATAATCTCCTCTGTTCTCATGGAGTTTGCAACTTAATGGAGAAAATCCACAAAACAAAACAATACAATTGCAAAAGAACAGGTAAGAAGCATCATACCTAATTATCTGGGATCAGAGAAACCTTTATTTAAAGGGTTCCATGAAACTGAAACCAAAAGAATGAGTACAGGTGAGCCTGGTGAAATGGAAGGCATTAGATTCAGAGACAGATGAAAGTGGAAGGAATGAAACATACAGTATCCTTGAGTCAAGATACAGCAAGGTGCAATGCAGACTGAAAATTCAGAGTAGCTCATGCATATTTTTAAAATATTACACACTTCGATAGGATAGTCTGGTGAAAAATGTTAAAAAGGTTAGTGAAGATCAGACCTTGTTAAGAATTGATTTACACATGAATACAAACTGATATCAATTTTAATTTCCTGGAGAAAAAAGACTTTGCCAGTAATTCCCATTATATACAGTGCTGAAGCAAATTTATTCATTATTAATCAAAAGAGGAATTTTTAAAATATAATTCTCTTAAATTTATGGAGATAATTTAATTTAAAAATGTACATTGGTTTTATAAGATTATGATTTCCTATTCAACTAATAAACATACTTGACTTCAGCATTCTGGGAAAGCATCACAAGTACCTGATTATGTGTGTAATGGGACAGGCACCAACAAAACTCTGTGTTAGCTGTCCATGTCTCAAATGCCACCAGTAGACTCAGCCATTTCTTAATTGCACCATTTTTAAAATACTTTCTGAAAATTTACTATAAGCTTGGCCTTTACAAATTGTAGTACACTTGTGCGTAAAACAATCATTCCTGCTCTCATGAAGCTTACTTTATGAAAAAAGGTGGCAGGTCAACAGTTAAATATGCCAAATATGTAAAATATATAGTCTGTTAAAAAATGATGAGTGATTTAGAGAATAGGAAAAGAAGAAGAAATTAATATTAATATAGACTAGGAGTAGGTGATGACTGCAATTTTTAATGACATGTTCATTTTAGTGTCATTCCAAATATACCATTTGAACAAAGTTGAGGAAGGAAATTAATCATACAGATATCAAAAGTGAGAACACATAAACAGAGGAAAGAATTGTCCAAGCCCACAAAGAGACAGTATAGAGATCTTAATAAGGGAATATACATGATGCCCAAAGTACTAGGCATTGGTGTGGCTGGATTGAGATAATGAGTTGGAAGAATTGATAGAAGATGAATCCGAATGGTCATTTCATGGAGGATTCTATAGGTTATTGTAAAGGCTTTGGGTTTTGGTAGGAATGAAAATGAAAGCCATTGGATTACTCTGAACATATGAGCAATATGATCTGATTTATATTTTAAATTTATCACTCAATAAGGCACATACGCTGCTTTGCTAGTTCCTGTTTCATTTTGCTCTAAAACATCTTCTGTGAACTACCATAATCATCCTGTCTATGACTATCTAACTCATACAAAATAAAGAACATAATCCTTAAGGTAGTATGAAAATTCTATTTTATGTTTCCAGTCTCACCTACCATATACCATTCCCACTTTGCACCTTATGATTAAGTGATGCCAGATAAAAGTATGTCTTAGGATGTGTGGTGAGCATTTGGCCACTCTGTTGTCAGTTCCATCTCTCTGCTCCATACACCACTTATGAATCAACTTATTCAGCCTAAAATTAAACTCAGGAACCTTCTGCTTCAAGACTCAAAGGTGAGGGAATAGCCAGCTGATGTTTCTAATAGTGACACAGAGAAAAGATACATGATCTTGTGTTTGGTCAATTACAGACTTAGAAATGAGACACTTCCTTCAATCTGGGACCTCAAAAAGCTGTGCAGCCAAGAAATAACTAAAAAAGTGAAGACTATTTGTCTTTTATGGGGACTTTGGCCCAGAAAAGTCAAGCTTATGTGGGAAACTAAACCTCATATATTAGGTGTCTCTTCAATAGATATAGAAAATAAACTATCCTGAAAATGTTACATTCCTAAGGTGGGGAAATTAATATAAAATATTATCTAGGGTGTATGAAATATTAGACCTCCTAGTATAGACATTTAAATTGATACACCCAAGTATGGGAAGAAAAAAAATTCACATGGTTAGAATATAGTTGGCCCTCTCGAAGACTCAGGTTGAAACTGGATTGCCATTGTGCTAACACTGAGACTTTAAGATATCATAATATCATTTAGAGAAATTAATCCAGTTCTCACAGGACTGGATTACCTACCACAAGAACAGGATTCACCTCCTTGTGTTTTCAGTCTTGTATACTCACCTGCTTGCCCTTTTGCTTTCGGCTGTGAAGTAGTAAGAATACTTTGTTAGTGTCATGCTCTTGGACTTCCGAGCCTCCTTAAATATGAGGCAAAGTAAACTTTCTCCCTTTGTTAATTATGCAGTCTAAGGTATTCTGTTATAAAAACAGAAAATGAACTGAGATACAACCCTCCTTAAAGCAGAATTTTCTACAAATCTTTTTAAGTAGTTGGAAACCAGTATTAGAGAAACACACTGACTACAATCAACCAAGAACTAAG
Source organism: Cuniculus paca (assembly GCA_004365215.1). Classification (NCBI taxonomy): domain Eukaryota; kingdom Metazoa; phylum Chordata; class Mammalia; order Rodentia; family Cuniculidae; genus Cuniculus; species Cuniculus paca. The sequence continues at coordinate 13,077 of RJWT010006346.1, forward strand.
ATATGAAGAACTAGAAATAAACTGACTTATCTGACAGAAACTATAGACAAAATATGTATAAAATGCTTTAAGAAATAGAAGAGAAGCCCCAATGAATAAAAATGAACATTAAGCAAACAGTCTTGAGTTAGTTACCAATAGTATAAATTTTATATTAAGGTCACTGTAACATATTAAAGCAGAGTATCAATTAATGGATTGAATAGCAGGTAAGTCAGAATCATAAGAAAACCTGGGTAGTCATCAGATACAGCCCAGGGCATTGTTCAAAGAGAGAAAGAGATTTTTAAAAAGATCTATCATATGATAGGAAGGTTATGAAACTTTGAAGAAAGAATGAGAAGTTCTAACATGTGTCTCACAAGAGTTTCAGTAACAGACAGTACTAAGAGTGACGCATACTAAATATTTGGCAGTGTAATGATTTTCTGATGCTGAGGGTGAAATGGTCTCTGGTTCCAGCAATAATTGATTAACACAATTTGGATATAAATCCTATTGAGGAAAACTAGCATAGTGAGGTTAAAAAAAATTGTGAGATTCTAAGAATGAACTATGCATTTAGAAAGACTTTTTTCCTTGGCTATTTGGTACAGATCTAGCATGACTTTTGGCATGCTGTTAAGTCTTGTAAACAATAGTTGGAAATCTAGATCAGGCAAAGAAAGGAGCATGCATTTTTTTCCTTATGAAGTACTACATGCTAGGAATAGGAGCGACTAAATATAAACCTGGATTTACCCACCTTTGGGCAAATAAATTCCTATCTGTCAGATAAATTCTTATTATCTGGTTTTGGGATCAGGTGATTCTAGACTTCTAGTGCCATCGAGTGTCAGGATAATTGAAATAAAATTCTTTCTGGAAAATAAAAGGTTCCTAGAAATTAAATTAGTGCTACCAAAAATTAAAGTATAATTTCTAACTATTAATGATTGAAAAAGATAAGTCAACATAAATATGATAAAAACTTGCATATCCTCAAACTTGCACTCATATTGCCAGAGACACAAAGCATATATCTAACATTATCAAGTTCAAAGAGATAAGAAAAATTTTAAGTGTTAAAAATTTGATGAACATCTGGAAGTAGTAAGAAATAATATAGTACACTTTCATAAACAAATCCAAAGTCACAACAATCAAAAGCTCAACGTATGAACTTAATATTTTAAAATGTATGATCTTATTAGCAGATTTGACACAGCAGAAGAGAGAATCAGTGATATTGAAAGCAAGTCAAAAGGCAATGTCTAGCATGATTATGGAAAAACAAAGCAGCCAAATCATGGTGAGAAGACAGACATCTCTAACTGCTATCCGATAGAAAGAGGAAGGAGGCCAGGCATGGTGGCACAGGCCTGTAATCCCAGCA
>RJWT010006346.1:14551-29409 GCA_004365215.1 Cuniculus paca
AAAAGAAAAGAAAAAAAAATACAGAGAAAAACTAGTCTTTGAGGAAAGAATGGCTGAAATTTTTCCTAAGATGATGCAATAATTCACAGAATGCAAAAAAAAAAAGAAAAGAAAAAAACATGAGTTAAAAGACCACTAAAGAATTAACAACTTTAAAAATAGATTTAGCATAAAAACATCATAGGATAATTTCTGAACACCAACAACATTGAAGAAAAACTTAAAATCCATCAAACAACAAAGGCATATCACTTTTAAAGGAAGAAAAGAACTGACATTCAACTTCTGAGAAAAAAAAGAAAAATTTTATTGAAATGATTATCTTCAGCCTAGAATTTCATTTGTGATTCATAAAAAATAAAACTTTCAGGAAAATAATATTTTAACATTATTTATAAACATAAAAACAATAAATGAAATACCAGAAGATTTTTTTTCTAGGTTAAAGATTGATGAATCCATATAAGAGATTAAACATTAAGAAAGAAACATAAGAAGTGCAATAGTACATATATTGATAAACAAAAATAGTCTTAGTATATTTCCAACAGTGGTTCTTGAAAAACATGCTACTTTTTACTGATTGGATTTCATATATATTTTACCTAATAGGAAGTTATTATCTACAAATAAAATATTTTTCATTGTATTAGCAACAAATTTCCTTGGAGAAGGAAATGAAACAATTCGGTGAAATCTGAAAGCATAGACTGGGAATATAGTTAAGTGGCACAAGAGTCTGCCTGGCAAGCACAAGGTCCTGAGTTCGATTCGCAGTACCAAAAAAAAAAACCCCAAAAAACATAATATACTTAGGAATCACTTCAATGAGTTATGTATATGTAAGAAAATATAGTAATATCTGCAAAAATCTAAGACAAATTAGCATCTTACTGTGTTTACAAATACAGTAAATAAAGTTTATAAAAATCTATGCATTGAAAACTCAAAAGTCGCAAGGGGAATTTAAGATAATCTAAACTAAAATGCAACGGTTACACATTGAAACATGCACCTCAATATAAATCCACTAAACTTCCCTCAAGCATTTATGCTTTCCTGGTCTCTTTTCTACCTATCTTTTATTTCTTTCATTCTGCCTCATTATTGTCAACCAGTTGAAGATTTGGCCCAAAATTGACCGAACATCACATCTTCCATTAGTCAAAGCAGCCATAGTGATAACTGTTTGCAAGAAGAAAGAGCAATAAATTCCACTCATTACTGAGGATTTACAAGGTCACGTTGAAGAATACGTGTGGGAGGCAGGACATATTGGGAAATTCAGTCTGTCGTACCTGTTCCAGGTTAAAGATGACTACAGTGGAGGAAGGGAAAGGAAAAATGAAATAGGATGTGTTTAGAAAAAAAAAAAAAGAACCAATTCCATCTACAAGGTTCAATTTCCTTAAACATGAACCACCCAAAGTGTGACACATCAATGTGTGGGCACATGAACATTTATGATATTTCCCTCATAACATCAGTAATGCACTTTTTTTACCCTTAAGAATTTTATAGTTCTTAAAAAACATTCAGAGTTTCAGAAAAATGCACTACATCTTGCAAAATCTTTTCATTTTATATTTATCGGTATCTGAGGTGTCTCATGGTGTTATACACAAAAGAATTTACTTTTGAGGTAGTTTTTAAATATTTTACCGGTGCAAGTTATATTTTTAAGCAACTGAAAGATGTTCCTATTTCAAAATAATTAAAAATATGAAAGCAACTCCTCTGTTTAGTTTCCTGAATATAGTTCAGTAATTATTAACCTAAATTTAATAAAGTTATATTAAATTTACATGTCATGTCTGTAAGGTTTATAGAATTAAAAATGTACACCTTATATTCTTTCATTACAAAAACAGAACTACAATTTAAATATGAATTGTAATCTAAAACATTAGTAATTAACTGATTTTGCCCTGTTGTGATTCTTTCATTCATTAATCTCTGTGAGAGCTGAAGAATGTTACAATCTAGCAGGAAATGAAAAGACATGAGTGTCAGCTAAGATTAGTCATAGAACATGGCTTGCATTTTAATCTAGCACTGGTTTTGTAGAAATCTCAAACTGTTCGATAAAAAACACTTCTAAATGTCACTAGTTCTAGAGGAAGAATTTAGTTATTTTATGAATTATTTTTTCTGAAGACTGTGATGTTTTATTTGCCACTTAATCTAAAATCAATAGCATGGATGTGGTGTTCAGTTTTCATGTCAGGATGCATAGTGCTGAGCACATTGCTTTAAGAGAGAACCATGTAAATCATTAATTTTCTTTTCTTAATTCTTCCCCTAACAAATAAGCAACATTTACTGGTCAGGTGCATGTGGTGTGTCTTGCTTCAATTTGAGAAAGCCTGTACGCTTGGGCAGTATACTGTTAAGTACTCACAAAACTGTTGGTGACAGAGACATCGAAATTAACACTGATTTTCTTTTGGGAGCTATAACTTTTGCTATTCCAAAAATAAATCTGTGCTTAGAGAGTAAAAGGCCACATAGGGAAGCGTCTGGTGTAATTTCATACTTAAACACCAGTTATGAAGTAATTGTTTTGACAAAATTCTTGAACAGATGCACAGAGAGTTTGGTCATTTTTATTCATGTGTATTATTATCATAATATAGTGGAGAAATGAAATGTTCCTCAATCTAATTCAGTTCTCTTTATATTACATACCTTGAAAATGTGCGTGTGGTTATTTTCTTCCTTAAATTTGATAGCATCATTCTACATGGAGAATAAAATTTCCTTAAGAAAAAAACACTACTTACTTTAAAAAATAAATATTCAGTCAACCAGTTATACTTTGTGCACTGATGTGAATGTATGTTAGTAGTAATTTTAGTGGAAAATGAGTTAAACATTTTCCCTTTTCAGTGATTCATATTTAGCTGTTTATTGGATAGTACTGATTGCTTTTATTTGCTCACAAGTATCTGTTAGGCATTTCCATACTAGTTTATCAAATTTTTTCTATGAAACAACTAGTACTCTTACTTTGTCAGTAAAAGTATTGAGGCCTGGAAAAACTCCATAACATCTTCAAAATAGTGTGTAGCTTAGAATTGAGAATCAAATTTGTTTAATTTCAAATTCATAATTCTATAGTGTCTTATAGTCGCATTGTAACAGCATAAAAGATTAATACTTTCTCAACAGATGCATAATTATTAAGTCTGTCCAGAATAAGATGGTAAGAGTAACAAAAAAGTTTCTCATCCTCTAAATATTGCAATACTATATAAACTAAGCCTGACTATAGATTATCAGGTTGAAATGATATCCAATTTAAGATGGTTTAAACTGAATTCTGTTTGAAATAACCTCTGTTGATTGAGAAGTGTTTGTCATGAGTGAGCTTTTTTTTACAATTTTGTTTTATTAGAGAAAACCTATTTTTTATATTGAGGCAAAATACTGTGCAAATATATTAAAATCTTTACAAATACAAAAAATATAAAATTTAAATAAAATATAAATAATACAATATAATTATATTGTATAACAATACAATATAAGTAATACAATATAAAATAGAAAAAATATAAATCTGGACAAATATTCTGTGCTTATAACCAATACATCCTTACAGTACTCATATGAGGAGAATAACTTTCACATTAAAGAGCACCAAACACTTAAAGAAAGTCATTATTTTGATCCTCGAGTCTACTCCATCATTGATTATTCTAAGTATTTCTAACATTACCTGATGTTTTAATCACTTCGTCATGCTGACCAGGCCCTTCTGAGTGATGAGACAGCTGTAGTATTTCAACAATTATGATTAAAGAATTTGGAAACATCTCACTGTCAGTTACCTAAAGTAGTTATTATCATAGTTGAAGGAGATAATCCAAAATAACCCGTCCTGAGTCCTAAAAACAGGAGTTAATGCCTAGAGTTGATGTGTACACACTTCCAAACTGTGTGAACTAAGGAATGAGTTTCCTTTTTATGTTTTGACTTCCTTCCTGTCCTAGTTGCTTTCTTGGTTGCTGAAGCAGAAAACCCAACATTCACAATTTAAGTGAGGAAAGATTTATTTTGGCTCACACTTTGTAGAGGTTTCAGTCCATAGACAGCTGGCTTCAAGACAAGATGGTAAGGCAGGGGAAAGATGCTTTCATGGCATGATATTAGGAAGCAGAGACAGATTATGAGAGGAGGGAGAGAGTTAGACCTTGGCAGGCCATGGGCCACCGTGACCCACCTCCTTCCACTAGGCTTCACCTGCCAACATCACATTTAGCTTTAAATTCATCAGTGCATTAGTAGCCTGCTCCCATGATCCAATCACACCTCCAAAGCCCAACCTGTGAGCTAATGAAGCTTTGGAGAGACATCTTTGCATGAATTAAGTTAAATAGCATTATGAAACTAATAAGGCTTAATACATATTATCAAATCAACAAGGTTTAATACAAGGTTCCATTCACATTCCCATAAAAATAGGGCCTAGATTCTTATTCAAATGACAGACATTGACATCATCCTTATTTTCATTTACAGCATCAAAAATAATAGATACATACTCACTGCATGCACGACACTGTCTAAACTTTTTTGTGTTTTATCTCGTTTCATTCTTACATTAATCTCATGCGTGGTTATGTTTACTAAATTTGTTTCACACGTGGAGAAGCTAAGGCACAAAAGAGGTATTAACTCCACATGTGTATATTTACACAGCCTGGTAGATTCTGTGTATTTCTAAAGTACAAGTTCTAAGAACCACATAGCTAAAAGAAAGCTTTATGTAGTTTTCTTCGTTATCAGTATGCTTTAATTCTCCTGCTTGCTTTTAGCCTAAGTCTTATTGAGAACTCACTATTATCCAACAAATACATATTAAAATAAATATGGATAAAATATGGTCTATTTGTCCATGGATCTCACATCCTAAAGTGATAGTGATATTAACATAGTTGATACAGTAGGAGAGAAGAAAATGAAATATGCTGTGATAAGTAAGAGTGGGAAACTCACTGGAGTTCATAGTGGTAAAAGATTTGGAAGGAAAATCAAAGAAACAGAAACAGCAAATATGAATACTAGAATCTATCAGAAAAAATTTCTTACTTTAGGAGAATTTTGGTTCTGAGTAATAAGGACATGGGGAAAAAAAGGTGCTCATATGTGATTTGGTTGAAAGATAACTAGAGGTCAAACTTAGACATACTTATGATTATAGGGCTTTATTTGAAAAGTAATACAGATCTGAAGGATGTTCCTCATGGGAATAATGTGATTGATGTGGGGTTTCATAATATCTTTTAGACAGTTTTGTGGAAATTGATTATGAGAGATAGTGGAAAGAATTGGGAAAGCTGGCATCAAAGATAAGGCATGGAAATCGGTCAGACTTATACCCATTTTTAAAAAATAGTGAATCACTAAAGACAATGTTAGAGAGAACAGGTGTGAGACATTAACTAGAATGAACCAACAAACCCAATCATGACAAATGTGGTCTACATGCATGCACGGGTGGAGGGGAGTAAGGAGTGAAAAGAGAAATAACCAAGGATGGGTCCTATTTTGTTAAATTGTTTCTAGTGTGGCAATGCCCATATTCTTACTTTTCTCTGTAATACAATTCCCGGTAGATGTTTCCAGACCTCTCTCCTTTTCCACCCTTTCTGCTTTTCTCTTTCCAGAGATTTTATCTCCAGACACAGTGAGGCTTAACTTTCACATCACTTTCCCACATGCAGGCAGTAGGGAAAGTGAAACTCAGAGTTAATCATAGAGCAACTGCGTTTCCTAAACCAATTCCCTGAAGGCCAGCCAGTGACACCAGGTTCCAAGACTCATTGCTAAAGGGTTTTTAGTCTGCTTCTCTCTATCCTGGAAATAACGGCAGTGGCAACCACTGAAATCTAGTGGATAGTTTTCACTTTTGTGCTTGTATTCAGATCATGAAGCATCCGTGCATTATCTGTGCTGATGTCTGTACGTTGTGCTGTAATTTTTCTCATTTAGCTTTGGTTTGGGCTCCTTTTCCCACACGCTTCTTCTCATAACAAACTTATACTCTGTACTTCTCCTGAGACAAAAATGCTTTAGTCAGTTTCACACTCCAGGAAATAAAGAATCACCAGAAATTTTCATTCCCAAATAAGGGTTTTTTACCCGCTTTCCTCAATTTTCCCCAAAAGCTACTTTTCTGGACTACAGAATGTCTTCCAATTGTCTTTTCATAGATCATTGCCCTCTATTTAAAGCATCTTGCTATGTTTGGCTTCCTGATCACATATCTTAGAAATAATTTGGGATTACAATACTCTAGGGACACAATAGTGTCCATTGTCAGTTAAGCCTAACCTGTTGATTTAGTCCTGCTCTAAGACTCTAGCGCGGGGCTCCAATCCTGTACCAATTCCTCTTGTTTGTTGCTAAGCAGCTGTACCCTAGTACCTCACTCTGAGGTAGAATAGGCATTGCCTTTCCTTGGGATAGGATATCAGATATAGTGACTTTTAAGTAGAAAAAGATATACACCGTGAGTCTGAATATGTTAAAGATTAAATGAATAGGCCATGATAAGAGTCGGTAATGATCTTCATAAGCATTACTTCTTTGTGCTTATTCTATAAACAGCTAAATTAAAAAGTATTTCCAAAATAGTTCATTTTAAACTTCTGTAAGTTTGAATTCCATTGTCATGTGATCTAAAACAAGTTCAATATCTTATCTACTCCAAAATACATCTATTTATCTAAAAATATATTTAAATCATTGGCAAGTATATAGAGATAATGCAATTCTTATCCTTGCTGGTTGGAAGATAAAATTATACAGTTGTGTTGAAAATACTTCTGTAACTCCTCAAAATATTAAACATAGAGTTACCACCTCATCCAGGAATTCTATTTCTAGAAATCAAATGTCTATATAAATACTTGTAAATAAACGTTCATAGCAACATTATCCATAATAACCAAAAACTAAAATCAAGTCAAGTATCTATGAAATGGTGAATAGGTAAATAAAATGTTACATATCCATGTGATGGAATATTATTCAGTCATAAAAAGGAAATGTGTCAATGCATGCTACAACATGGATGAATCTTGAAAATATCACACTAAGTGCAAATGGACACATTTTGTGATTTTATATATGTGGAGAATCCATAATAGAACATAGACAGAGAGAATAGAAATTCTGATGGAGGATGGGAGGGGAAGATATCTTGCTGGAAACAGATGCTAGTTTTTTGAGGGGAGAGGTTGATGAAAATATCCTGGAATTAGTGCTTATTTTCTAGTGATTATGGCTATAGTGATAGTGATTATGGTTGACAACCTTGTAAACTAAATTTTGTAAACTAAATCTTGTAGATTAAAACTACTGAAACAGTTTTAAAAAGTGAATTTTATGGTATGTGAGTTACATCTTCTAGAAAATAAGTAAAATAGTTCCAGGGTGCAATGTCATAAATGAAATACTTGGAAATATCAAATAAATTAACTGTAGTAGAGAATTTGAAAAGTTAGATACTACATGAGCCTAGACTTCTGTGACGTTCCTTTTTTTTTTTTTTTTTGTACCACGGATCAAACTCATGACCTCGCGCTTGCCAGGGAGGCACTTAAGCTGCTGCGCTAAATCCCCAGCCCCTTCTGTGATATTCTTTACCAGTTTCTGATCATATTTTTTCTTGATGCCTATATGCTGCTGCAACTTTTTAGGTATTTTCAGGGATTTTTTTTTTTAGTTTGTATTTATTTTACTAGACCATATTTTCAGTACATATGATTACATTCCTTGTGGGGAGTTGGCCCGTGTATATAACACATTTTAATTGTTTCTTTCATCCCCTTCCCTTCCTCCACCTTCTTTCCATCTTCCCTTTTGCAAAAAGATCTGTCTTTCACTTTCCCATTATATATTATTATTTTTCATTTTATTTTATTTTATTTTTAGTACCAGTAAACTCATGACCTCACGCTTGCTAGGTAAGTGCTTATGCCACTGAGCCAAATCCCCAGCCCCTGGCTTTTTTAGACAGGGTCTCGCTATGCTGTTCAGGCTGGACTTGAGCTCACTTTGTAGCCCAGACTGGTCTCAAACTTGCAACAATCTTACTGCCTCAGCCTCCCAAGTGCTGGGATTACAGGAGTGCACCACCACGCTCAGTTTATATATTATTTTATAAATACATGAAAAAAGTTCAGCATCTCTGGCCAGTACAAAAATGTAAATGTCAAGGATTTTATTACTCCCATATATGATCTATAATTTATAATTTGATAGACAAATTTCATATTATAATTTATCTTATCCTATTTGAATTATTGTTTCAATCTATAGATGAGCCTTATAAAATTAATTATAATGGGAGAAAAAGCATAAAAATGTAATTGTTTCTCTTACTCAAACTGAGGTTTGCATACAGTAACTTCCAACCAGCATAAGTTTGTAAGTAGCACAACAAATTATGTCATAAGAAATTTGTCATTAAGTTGTGGTGAATTATGACTCTTCCCTTTAGGTGTAGGGAATCTTTTCTGTCTAGTGCAATAATAAAATGTGTTAAGCATATACTATGAAGTATCATTTCTTAGCTGTTAAAGATGATTAGGCCAAATACCCTGGCATAAAGCCAAAGCATGCTCAGGCTTCTGTCCACAATGCTGATCTCCTTCTCTGACATTTATTCCCTCAAACATTCTCTCCAGTCACATAATGGGCTTTTTGTTTGTCTTATAGAATGTAACCAGTTTCTGCTTAGAGGCTTTGCATTCATTATTCTTTTCACCTGAAAAGTTCTTTGCTTAGAATTGTTTATAGGTACTCCTTCATATCATAACTATGCCTGCTCAAAGGCCTTCCTGAAGCATTCTAACAAATATAATTCACCAGAATCCCAGCCCCACCAACTCTCTTTGCCATACCATCATCCTGAAATATATCTTTTATAGAATTTATCATTACCTTAAATTAATCCTGTTTTTGTTTGTTTCTATACTGTCTTTCTCACTTCTTAGAACATATGAATTCCATAGAAGGGAAAGGGCTTTGTCTCCTCATGTCTATATCTATAGCACAGAACAAAGCTTGATATCTTAGTTCCCAATACATATATATAAATAAGTGAGTTCAATGCGGTTGATCCATTTAATGAATATAAGACTAAACATGAAAATTTTATTTTTAGCTTTCTGACAAATAATATTTATTTTGTTATCAATTTTGTTAGTTGTTTCCACCCTGAAGGGTAAAGGAAAAGTAACATATGTAGGATACGATTTGTAATGTTTGAACTACAAAATGACCAACTTCAACATTAGTTACTAATAGAGCTCCTGTGGACTGTCTATGAATGCAGATGTTCATAAACAAATCAAAAATGTGCTTGTATGCTTTCAAGCAGCTGACAAAGGAAGTTTTCAAAATCTCATGGCATGCTATAAATACAATATACATATTTTGACTCCCATAGATTAATGAGACAGTAACAATGAAGCTATTAAAAATACAAATAGTGCATGATAATTTCAACTAAGGGTAATTCAAAGTATACTTTATTAAAGCATTCTATTATTCTCATGGTTTCCCATAGCATATAAATGTCAAAATGCTAATTAGAGTTACTGTATTCTTGTTGTTTAGTTGTCAGAGCTTAGGTAATTATATTGTTTATATGGAGCTGTAGGCTGTATAATTAGTGACAAATTGGATTATTTTTGGTTGGAATTCAATTGTTCCTTATTTTGTTCCAACTGGATATATTTCATATAAATTTCTGAGCACCAATTATGCATTGAAGAGAGATTGCCTTGTCCCAGAAAATTTTTCTCTGAAATATTCCTTTAAAAATTGAGATTCTGGAGAGGGGACAACATGGCTGAGTAGGGGAGGGGCATTGTTCAGAGCTACTCAGAGAAATTCGACTAAAATACAGGTAATTAGAAGAAAAGGGAGGGACATACACCTTGAAGCTAAAATCAATCCAACATAAGAGACGAATAGATCAAGCAAAACATGGATAAAGGACTTAATAAAACAGCCATCCAACCCAACTGGCTGCTGGCAGGACACCAGACCCAGAAAACTGCCCACCATACTTGCAATCTTAAAAGAAGAAAGAAAAGATGTACTAAAATAATGTGACTAAATCAAGCTATGCAGAATAGACTTGGGATATATGGTTCCCTGCGTCTTCTGCCTTCCTCCAAATAGAAGACGCTATAGTCCAGCAATAAATTCTGTCACATGAACTGTTCCTCCCTGATGACCAGTTGGTAGCCTGCTTATGATTCAATGGAGGAAAAGAGGCTTGCTTTCCCTCCACTTTGCTCTGCTGCTTTTGTGTTCTGCTGCCTTGAACTGTTGCCTTTGTGCCATGCCACCCTGCTTGGAATCAGTAGATTATGGACTGAAACCTCCACAAACTATGAGGTAAATAAACCTTTCTTTCCTTAATTTTGGATGTTGGGTATTTTGTCAGTTTTGAGAGAAAAATAACAGGTACGAAATTCATAGTTGCCACAGTTTGTCAGTTTCTAAACTGCTTGATGTTATAGTTAGTACTAATTATATTACTTTAGCTAGGATGTAATGTCTGTTGTACTCAGTTGTTCTCACTTCAGTAACAATACTGGGAAGTTTTGGGGTAATAACCTCTCCACACCCCAACACCAAAACCTGGGAACTGAGCCAAACAAGTACTAACATCTCACTCTGAATTAACTGGAAAGATAGGATATTAGGACAGACACAAATCAAGAATCTCCTAAACATAGAAGACAGCCCTAAAGAACAAACCTTGCCTAGAGAGGCTGTCATACTAGTAGTGATAAAGCTACCTACAAAAAAAAACTTATAAAGATTAACACAGAAAACAAAATAAAAACTTTTGAAATACAAAATGACATGATGCACAAGAAAAATAGAACCTCAAACTTCCAGCCAACCAAGAACAAGTTCAGGAGACAATAAGATAAAGGAAAACGGAAGACACCTTACATTTCTGAAATAAGAGCAATCAAAATAAAGAAACAAACTCATGAGACTATAGAGGAAATCTGATCAGAAATAATCTCTCAGACAAAAAAAGAAATGTCAACATTCATAAAGGAACTGATCAATAAATCTAGAGTAGCAATAGGTAAAAAAAAATGATGATAAGAAAAGGGTGGAAACCATGAATGATAAATGTAGGAAAGATATAGAATGCATTAAACAGATTCAAACAGATATACAAGAAATTAAAAATTCCATTGAAAGCTGGAAAAACCACTTGAATAAAACTGGAGACAAACTTTCAGATCTTGAAGACAGGTTGTGGCTAGCAATCATGAGAGGAAAAATCTATTGAAAATAACAAAAGATCAGGAAATATAAATTCAACAGCAGTAAGATGATGCAAAAAATTAATATAAGAATAATCGATGTCAATGAAAATTCAGGAGTCAACACAAATGACATAAAAAACTCTTTGTAAATGTAATAGCAGAAAATTTCCCAAGCATGGGAAACGAAGCTGACATACAAATAAATGAGGCATATAGGAACAACAACTAGCCATAACCAAAGTAAATCTACACCTAGACATATAATAATCAAGATTTGAGAAATTCAGCACAAGAACACAATATTAAAAGCTGTTAGACAAAAGGAACAGATCACCTATGAAGTAAAGTCTATCAAAATTACAGCAAATTTCTCAACACTAATCCTTAAGTCAAAAATAGCCTGGAGTGAAGTGTTTCAAATCCTAAAAGGAAACAATTTCCAACCCAGATTGATGTACTCCACAATACTATCATTCAAAATTAATGGAGAAATAAAGTGTTTTCATGACAAAGAACAATAATTGAAATTCAACACCACCAAACCAACACTACAGAGGGTACAAAAGATATTCTAAACAAAGATAAAAATGACCAAAATTCCAAGAAAGATAACAGAAAATAACAACAAAGCAGGGCAAGCAATTATTGAAGGGAAAAGAAGGGAAGCAACAGTAGGAAAATAACATGACAAAGACAAGCCAGTACATACCAGTTATAATCATCAATTAAGTGGCCTCGATTCACCAATCAAATGAAACAGACTGGCAGAATGGCTCAAGAAACAAGATTCAACATTATGTTGTATACAAGAAATACATTTAACTCAAAAGGAAATTCTGAAAGTCAAAGAACAGAAAATAATACTGCATATAATAAGAACCCAGAAAAAAACAAGGGAAACTATTCTGTTTGCAGACAATGTGAATTTCAAACCAAAAGTGATGAAAAGAGATAGAGAATGTCACTGACATTTGTTAGGGAAAAACTCTAAGGGGAAGACATAACAAACATTAATATGTATGCACCAAATAAGGGAGCACCAGACTATACAAGACAAATATTAACAGACATGAAAAATCAAATGAGCAGCACAATTGTAATGTGGGACCTTAATACCACACTGTCACAAAGAGATAGACCAACCAGACAAAATTTGGTAAAAAATTTCAGAAGGGAACCAAACTTGTGAACAAATGGACTTAGTAGATGTTTGCAGAGTGTTTCACCTAACAGCATCAGAATATACATTCTGGGACATGGGACATTTTCTGTAATAGATAATATACTAACCCATAGAACTTTCTTAAGTAAATGCAAAAGAATTGAAATTATCTAGTGCAATGACATTGGAAATTAATGGCAAAAGAAAGCACAAAAATTCCATAAACATATGGAAATTAAATAACATCCTCCTCAACAACCAATGGGTCACAGATGAAATTAAAGAAGATATTAAACAGTATCTACAATTAAACAAAAATGCAGATGCAACATACCAGAACCTGTGGGACACAATGAAAGCAGTCCTAAGAGGGAAATGTATAGTGGTGAATTCTCACATCAGAAAACAGAAGGAACACAAATAAACAACGTAATGTTGCACCTCAAGCTTCTAGAAAAAGAAGAGCAAATCAAGTCCACAATCCATAGAAGGGAGGAAATTATAAAAATCAGAGCTGAATTAATGCAATTGAGACTAAGAAAACAATACAAAGAATTAATGGATTGAAGAGTTGGCTCTTTGAAGTAATAAATAAAATTGATAAACCTTTAGCCAAACTTATTTATAAAAAGGAAAGAAAAGACTTACATTCACTTCTCCCATCTCTTTTCCCTCACTACCTCCTGCATCCACATTACGTTCCATTCTATTAATTTCTTTACATGTCCTATGTTCTTCCTGTACTTCACCTTCTCACATCCTAGTCTCTTTGCCTACAAGTATCTTCCTACTCAGTTTGTATTAAACTAAAACTCCTTCATCTGTTAGGTCTGAGCATGCCTAACAGCTACAGTACAAAGCTTTCCCTAAACTCCCCAAATAGGAGAATTCTTGATGTCCACATTTTCATAGTTTCATTACAATTCTAGAATTACTTGTTGAACCTGTGTCTTACTTTGCTTTCTGCTTCTATAGCAAAGTACAAATAACTGGGTAACTGTAAAAATAAAGTTTTTTATTTCCTATTTCTGGAGTCTGAGAGATTAAAGGACAAAAGGTTACATCTGGTAAGGGCCTTCTTGCTGGTTGGGACTCTGTAGAGTGTGGTGGTGGCACAGGATATCACATCAAGAGAAGAGCACATACAAAGTCAGAACAAAATTAACTCTTATAACAAACTCATTCTCAGATAATCCATTTAACTAGATTCTTTTATTCATGGATGAATTAATACATTCCATTTACATGAGGACTTTGCCCTCATGATCTAATCACCTCTGAAAGGTTCCACTTGGTCACACTCCTTAATTTATCACAATGGTGATTCAATTCTAAACTGAGTTTTGGTGGGGATATTTAATCCATGGGTATCTTTAGCCTAACTCTCCTTCCTACATAGAATATACTCATGCTCAACACCATATGCTAAACAGCCACTGTGTTGAGAGTGTAGCCATTTTGTGGTCAAAAAAAGCTTAGCACTAAGACCAATTGAAATCTATCATTATGTATGTAAAATAAGAGATATCAAATAGTTACCTTAAAGGTGCTAGAGCTTTAAACTGTAAAAATAATAAATACAAAAGTAAATTATGAGAATTTTCTTATAATTGTACATTGACTCATAGGAACTTTTGGGATTCAAAATAAAATAACATCAGAGTACAAGTATCTCTTCTGTTTGACAAAAAGCATGTTGCTTTTCTTCTCATCCCAGAGCATAGTTTAGTCTTTTATTGTAGATTAAAAGACTAAATTAACTAAATTAAAACTAAAAACTAAGAACTAAATTAAACTAAACTAAAAAACTAACTAAATTAAACAAGCTAAATTAAATTAAACTAAAACTAAACTAAACTAAACTAAAAAACTAAATTAACTAAAAGTAACAATTGTTTACAAGCATGAATCACTGTATTATAATGAATACAGGTGAACTTAAAAGTATGCTAATGTTAATAAAGACAACATAAATTTTCAAATTATTATAAAACACTAAGTTTTCATATGCTTCTTTCTAGTCCCTTTCCCTAATTCATAATACTTATACAAATATCTAAAACCAAGTTTAAGGTTGTTGAGGGCTGGGGATATAGATCAATCTTTGCATGCACAACACCCTGGGTTTGATTATCAGCACCACACACGCACATACACACACACACACACACACACACACACACAAATTTTCAATTCTGTGAAGTCAGTGGAAATAAAAATATACCAATAATGAAAATAAATGTAAACTCAAGAATTGTGATTTTTTTAGATAGAATTTAAAAAAATAAAATTTAATCAATAATGTTTTTCAAATATATGCCTTAAATCTAAGCATGAAAATGTTAAACAGAGCTGGGTGTGGTGGCTCACGCCTGTAA
>RJWT010006347.1:0-17908 GCA_004365215.1 Cuniculus paca
GCAATTTGGTGAGACCTGTTTCAAAGTAAAATAAAAAGGGCTGAGCTATAGCTCAGTGATAGAGCACTTGCCTGGAACATTGGTGGCAAACCTACAGCACACGTGCCACAGTGGGCTGTTCGTAACACTGAAACTTTAGGACTCACCCTAACAGGCCTAGAATGTTCAAGCTGTGTGTCTGATCCACTACATTACAAAATAACACAACATAATAAAAAGCGAAAATAAATAAATATAATGTAAGACACAACATATCACTCACTTGATTAAAAGCCTCCGATAGCAATAACCCAAGGCTTGGTGCAGCTCAGTGGTAGAGAGGCTGCTTGGCATGCGACAGGTCCCAGATTCAACTTCCAGGCCCTCCCACCTCCTGAAAGATCCCAAGGCCTCACAGATCTGGTTGTGCCCACCTCGCTGATCTGTCCCCTCCCATGCTCTTCAGCACACAGGAAGGCTCCGGCCAGCCACAATGGCCTTCTCGATACATCTGGTTTCCACCTGGAGGTCCTGCCTCAGCTGCCCCTTTCTCTATGACAGCCTTGGCTCCTTGGAAAAGCCATCTCTCACCATGATCTCAATCAGTAACCAGTTACTCTATCATATCACTGGCTCTCTTTTCTTCAAGGTATATCATAAGAAGCTCTCGTCCTTGCTATTCCATGAGAACAAGGACTTTCTCCATTTTTAGCATCCTTAGAGCCTACAATGGTTTCTGACCTGAAGTAGGTGGCCAAGATATGTGGATTTGCCAATAAATTTGACAAATCCAAGTTCTGACAGGGATGCTGGAAAGGGGCATGCAGGATCTTTCCGTTTTAGGAGAAAGCACGCTTTGGCAGGGAATGTGGGGAGAGCAGCAACAGCCCAGCAGGGGGCCCGGCGGGCCACGCACATCGTTCTCGGAGGTACCGCACAGGTTGCAGCATTTGCACTCGATGCACTGCCAGCGGTAGGTCTTCACGGCTGCCATCATCACAGGGGTGAACTGGAGGCAGGATGGGTGCCCTGTGGGGGGAGGTGAGTGAAAGTGATGGCTCGAAGTGGGAGAGGAGGGAAGAGAGCCGCCTGCCTGACAGCTGGAGTCAGTGGGCCCCGAGCGCCAGCATGGGTGCTAGGGCAGCCCTCTCCCTGAGGGTAGAGGTACCTGAGCGGCCGCAGTCAGAACAGGACACTAGCTCCTCGGGTTGTCCTGTCTTCTTGTTGATCTTTGAGTCCCCCAGGCAGAAGTCACAGTAATTGTTGGGCAGAGCCAATCCATCGGGACCTTTCTTGGCTACAAGGTGAGAAGAGCTGGGTTTTCTTTTTTTGGTACCAGGACTTACAACCTCACGCTTGTCAGGCAGGCGCTTGTGCTGCTGAGCTAAATCCCCAGCTCACCCAACATCCCTACAGGGAGGGGCTTTCACATCCAGGCCGCCTCTCTCCCACTACCCACCCTGACACCTCCACTTACATTTTTGCTCCTCAGATCTCTGGGAAACAGGGGTGGGTGGCTGGGAGTCTTCCTTGTCCTCACCCTCCTCCTCGGCC
This sequence comes from Cuniculus paca, assembly GCA_004365215.1. NCBI lineage: Eukaryota > Metazoa > Chordata > Mammalia > Rodentia > Cuniculidae > Cuniculus > Cuniculus paca. The sequence goes on from RJWT010006347.1 coordinate 1,534, forward strand.
AGGTGGGAGTGGGCATAATGGTAGCTGAGGCCGGGTCGGTTCTTGTAACGTTTCCCACAAACTGAGTGAGTGGAAGATTGCAGAGCAAAGTGTGAGGGTGTGAGGATGGCCCATCCCACCCCTGAAAGCTAGGGGGTACTTCCTGCGGCACGGACAACCACTCGGCCCTGAGCCGAGTGGTTTTGGGACAAGCCTTAGTGATGATCCCTCCCTCAGCCAAGAGCATCAGGCCCTGGCCCTCTGTGGAGCTCTCCTCTGCCCGTGGCCATCACTATCTTTCCATGTTGGCTTTTGAGGGACCCTCACTGCTACATCAATTGTCCTGGGGACAATTACAATCTGCAGAGCTCCAGGTCAAAAAGGGAAAGACACTTCTATGGCTTTGCATTATGGCAGGAGGGGGAAGGGGATGAAAGAGACTTCAAACTTGCTCCTTACTAAAGAGGGAGGCTCGTGCTACCCTCTAGGTACCATGCAGCCAATCCCTATGGAACAGACAAAGGGCTAGGGCTGCTTCCTGGGGACAACTACCAACTGAGCCAGATGGGAAAGCCTGCCCCGCTAAAAAATCAAACACACTCCCACATCAATACTCTTCCCAGTCCAACCAGTAATAAAGCAGAGCCCCATGAGCATCTTGTCATCTTCAACAGTGACATCAAGAAAGGCAAGGGGGTCAGCAGGAAGGAATAAAGGGAGGAGGAGGTGACAGGGTGGTGGGCACATTAGCTGACCACCAAGTGCCTGTTTGGGGAAGGGGGAGCAGATGGATCTGTTGCTAGTGAGCTCCTTATAACGTTTCTGGAGCCACTTGTGCACTAGGCCGGCGGCCCTAGGAGTAAGGCTGTGGGTCTGTGGGAGATGAGCAGTGCTAAGGAGTGGAGTACACCACAGTTCCATGGCTCTAACCCCATGCCATTTCAGAGATTCAAACTTAGCATCATAGGAGATGAGAGAGGCAGGAAGAACAAGGGAGGGAAATAGGGATAGGAAAACCAAAAGTCTGAAAAGTTGAGAGAGCTACCTCTCTGGGGCGCTTTCGAGGTATGCTTTTGTTTGAAACTATCTGAAAGACAGAAAGAAAAGTCATGAGAAGGAAGCCTTGATACACTTGAGACAGGAGCAGCAGCAGCAGCAGGAGAGCGAAACAAGCGAGAGAGAACCCCAGCAGCGCTGGTGCTCCAGGACGGAAGCACACAAGTGAGGCGAGCCAAAGCAGAGGGAAAGAGAACAGACAATGAAAACCTCAGGGCCGGCCCCCTGTGCCCCGGTGTGATGGGCCAGCAGACCTGGTCGCTGTCCATGGAGTGGCCAAGTCGGCCTGCTGGGAGCCCGCCCACTCCCCCACCCAGGACACAGCAGATATCTCTCCCAGAGCATGCAAGTCCCACCCGCTGTGGAGCTGAGGCCTGGGCCTCCCGCAGGTCTTGGGGGAAACAGTCCACAGGCAGGATGACAGCCCAGGCTTGCTTCACCACTCGGGGCAGGAACACCCTCCCCGCCCCCCTCGTCTGGAGCAGGAGCTGGTCCAAGGCAAGGACTACCCACCCACTCGTGAGGAACTCACTGTCACAGGCATAGGGCTTGTCCCGGTCCTCCAGGATGGAAGCATCCAGCTTCTTCCGGGCGCTGCTCACACCCTTACCCTGCCGACAAGAGCACAAAGATGCCCTTAGTATACTAGCTGTCTGGGCTGGAGGGATTAAACTCTCCTGGGAGTGGCTGCTCTCATTAGAGAGAGAAAAAGGCAATCACAGGCATAAAATGCAGGCCTCCCTGTCATCCTGCCCTCCCTGCAGGCAGCGCACTGGCCGCTCACCTTGGATTTTCCCTTGCCTCGACGCTTGGGAGTGTCTTCTTCATAGTCCTCGTCATCGAGGTCATCTAAAAAGTCATCTGGTTCTAAGATCCGCTGAGGGGACAGGAGGGTCAGAATGAACACATGCATCCAAAAGCTCCCTCAAAAGGGCACTGGCCAAGACTTCCCAGAACCTGCTGTGACCCGGCCTCCCCCATACCAGCCTCATTCCTTATCCTACAGCCTCACTGCAGTTCCTTTCAATGCTTTCCTTCCTGCGTCCCTTCATGCTGCTCTCTTACACTAGAACGCTACTCGCACGCATTCCAGTATCACTGAGTGGACAGACCAAGCGCCGTGCTTCCGACAAGCTTCCCCGACAGCCCTGTGTTCTGCCCTAGCACAACACTGTATCGGTGGCTCCTTTCTAACACTCACGACCCAGGTTAAATGAGAGCTGGCTGCTTACTTATGTGGCTTTGTGGGAAGCTTCCTTTTCTGGGCAGTCCTAGGGATTAAACAGAAGGCCTCTGCACTAAGCTACATCCCTAGTCTTTTACTTTTTATTTTGAGGTTGGGTCTCACTAAGTGGCTAAGTTGCCCAGGCTGGGCTCAAATTTGTGATCCTCCTGCTGCAGCCTCTCCGAGTGCCAAGGTGTGCGCCACTGCCTCCAAGCCCAGCTCCTTGCGCTTCAGCCTCCCTGTCTGGGAACTGGGGACCAAAGGACCTACTCCTAAGACTGTTCAGTTTGAAGAAGGAAGCACATGGAAATACTCACTGTATCTTTCGCTCTTGCTTGCCAGGCAGGTGCTGTGCCACTGAGCTATGTCCCTGGCCCCTTTGGCTCTTATTTTGAATTTGGTGTTAGCCTGCTCTTGGTGGGGACCAGGTTTGCCTCATCTATGTAACCCAGGCATAAAAAACTTCTGGGCAAAAGATGAGTAAGAAGGTGCAGGAAGGAAAAGACTGGTCAGCATAGGAACAAACTTGAGGCTGCAGTGCTGCCTCAGCTTCTCCTTCAGTTGTCATCATGATTATTACTGGCAGTGCTGGGGCCTGAATCCCGGGCCTCCCACGTGTTCTGCAAGCACCCTACCACTGATCTGCTTTGGTGGCCTGCCATGAGCAGGAGCCTGGTCTCCGTCACAGCTCCCCAGGCCACGGGGATAATCTGGTACCTTTCGCGCTCGACTGTTGGTCACAGGAAACTCGCCCAGGCTGTCATCATCAACCCGGGGATCTGGGGCACCTCGCTTCTCCAAGGGGTCAGTGCGCAACAGAGCCTCTAAACTGCTGCCATCCTGAGAGATAAGTCCCTCCTTCTTCAGGGTCTGGTCTGTGTCTGTAACATGGTCAAGACGAAGCAAGGCTCAGAAAGGCTGAAGCTCTGCGTCTACACAGTGCTACAGTCAACCATGGTCAGCCGTTCTCTGGCTGCCCGGGCACCAAGACATACTGGTTCACTCGGTACCACAGCTTAGCTGTTTACCTGTCTCTCCTACTGGACTGACTTCCTGGAAGGAAGGAATCATGCCTAACTCATTTTAGTGCCTGCAGGACCTAGCACAGGTCTGGTAATAACAGGCGATTAGCAAGTCACAGCCCTGCTTGGGGAGGTCCCTACCTGGTTTAATAGACGGGAAGGAGAGCCGGGGATCCTCAGGTGGGTGGGCACGCCGCTTTTTCCGCCAGCGCCGGGCAGGGTAGGAGTATAGCTGGCCAGAGGCCAATCCTAAGGAAAGCAAGAGAAGTCAAGTCTTAATCCAGCCCTAGAAAATACTGCCACTTTCTAGCTGGTTTGTGCCCTTTGAGCTCTACAGCAAGAGAGAGATGCTGACAATGACCGTCTGGGCACCGGGCAGGATAGTTCATGGACAAGAAAAGAAGACGGCCTGGGGATTTAGCTCAGCAGCTCAAGCACTTGCCTGGTAAGCGAAAGGTTGTGAGTTTGATCCTCAGTACCAAGAAAAAAGAAAAAAAGACACAAGCGGAGAAGCCCTGACTAACAAACAGTTCTCCAGAAGCCCAACAATGGCCTCAGCAATGCAGAAAACAAAGATGCTGGGGTAAAGCTGCTTACTTCGTTCTCCCCGGTTTCTAACCATGGGAAGGCCAATTCATCCACAGGTGGGGTGCATGGAGGAATGCCCTCAAGCACCTCATCCCCCTTGTGCTCCTGAGTCTCCTTCCCCCAGTCTGCACTCTCACCTGGACCCCGGTGTCGCTTTTCCATCCAGATGTAACAGTTGCTCTGGGCCACACCAGTCTGGGAGTCCAAGAAAGGCAGGCGCACACTGCGCTCGGCGCAGAGGCGGGCGTTGTAATTGTGGCACTGCTCCATGGCATCTTTGTAGTACTGCTCCCCAAGGCTGTGAGGAAGACAAAAGGCAGGGGTGCCAGGTGCTAAGCCACCCCTCTCCCCAGCCCACTGTGCTCGGAGCTCTCAGGGGACTGGGAATCCGTTTCCTTGGTTCTATTTGCCTCTACAGCTGCCTCACGGGACACGGACTAAGCTGTCATAAGGAGAGGCATTTTACGAAGGAGTTACTGACACAAATTCGAGTACTGCCAGGATAACCTAGCAAGAGCTTGTCTCAAAATTAAAACAAACAAACAAACAAACACAGGCTAGGCATAGAGCTGTGTGTGAAGGTCCTGGGTTTAATCCACAGCACAACGAAAATTTTTTTTTTACAAATAAATTACCAACAGAAACACATGATTTCATCGTGTATCTAATCAGACTTATATTTTATTTTATTATTATTATTATTTTTTTTTTTGCAGCACCAGGGATTGAACTCACAACCTTGTGCCTGCCGGGCAGGCGCTTAGGCCACTGAGCTAGATCCCCAGCCCTCAGACTTATATTTTAAACACAAAAAGTGGAAGAGAGGCTGAGGGATGTGGCTCAGTGGTAGGATGCTTGCCTAGTATGTACAAGGCCCTACAGCTGACAGCCATCACTATAAAAAAAGAAAATAGAAAAGAGAAGGAATGAATGTTCATTTCATTCTTCTCATGTACCCAACCCATGCTAGTAAAGATATTAGTCCTCACAACTCTGAGCAGCAGTTACCCCTGACAAACAGGGAAGAGTTCCCCAAGGTCTAGGAAACTTACCAAAATGTTTCAGCAAATTACATTAGATCCATTCAATAAAACTGCTATTTAGTCATAAAAAAAAAAGAAAGAAAGAAATCTATTCTTGTACTGATAGCAACAAGTTCAAAACAACTAGGAGAAAACAGCAAAACACTACTAAGAAGTGTCACAGGATGGTAACACTGGTGTAAACAAGAGATTAAGAACCTGCAGGCAACTAGGGGTAGTAGTATTCATCTGTAATTCCAACTCTCAGGAGGCTGAGGCAGGAAGACTACCACAGGTCAGGGCCAGCCTGGGCTACATACCGTAATGATTTCAAGGGCAGCCTGAATTACATAGCAAAATCCTGTCTCAAAAATACCAAAAAAACAAAAATGAAAAACCCTGCAGGCCTCCAGGGAATGCTTTTAGTGACACTACTGACAGAAATCCTGTATGTGCTAAGCCCCATTTAATGACCTTCCCTATTCTTACGCAACCAATGAATATAGAAAACAACCCTCTTGAACTGAGAAAGACTCAATTTGTTTTTGTCTTTTTTTTTTTTTTTTTTTTTTTTTGCAGCACCGGGGATTGAACTCATGACCTTGCGCTTGCCGGGCAGGCACTTAGACTGCTGAGCTAGATCCCCAGCCCTGTTTTTGAGACAGGGTCTCACTATGCCGTTCAGGCTGGCCTTGAGCTCACTTTGTAGCCCAGGCTGGTCTCAAACTCACAACGATCCTCCTGTCTCAGCCTCCCGAGTGCTGGGATTACAGGCATGCGCCACCATGCCCGGCTGAAAGACTCAATTTGAAAGCAGAATAAAGATAAATCTTTTTATGCTTTAACAATCTAGGAAAATCCACAGTGGCAGGAATTACGTGGTTCCAAGAAGCATGTCCAATGATTTCATTTTTGTCCTTCAAGGTGTAATGGAGGCTAAACTAACTGTAACAATTCATATTTATACTTACTCAATCTCCCTCATCCTCCATCAATCTAGGGATAGAAACCGGCCTCCTACATGCTAGGCTTGTGCTCTACCACTGAGCTACACCCCAGCTCAATATTCGATCAATCTTGCTGTTTGGGACACCAGACAGGCTGCAAGTCACCACAGGAACGTGAACATTTAGTTGACCTGTGTGGACTTCAATTTCTCTTCTACAGATTGGAGAGGTCAGACTGAGTGAGCTGTAATGTATCGAGATTCTGAGAGAAAAGCCTGGCATGAGAGCTGGACAGAGTTGCGTTTCTGTGGCTCATGTAACACAGTTTAAGTTATGCCAACAAACTGCTCTCAAATCTGAGGGGCTGTCACTGAGCAGCCACAATGAAACAACTGTACAGCTGTGCACACTCCCAGCAAATGAAGGACACGCACCACACACAGCAACACTGAAAGTACAGCCTGGCTAGAGTCAACGAGATGTAATGACAGTAACTGGATGTAGGCACGAATCTTATGTTGGACAGCGAAGTGGAGAAGAGAGCAGGCTCACATTGCTCGCCTTCGGGAGGCAGCCACATCCTCACCATGCGAAGGAAAATTGGATAAACAAGGCTGAGTGCAGCAGCTCCTTTGTTTCTGCTGATGGGAACTGATCCTGACACTGGAAGTCAAGTGGAAGGAAGGGCCAGACTGGCTGAAAACTGTAAAGTCAGAGCAAGGAGGCTGGGAACCATTTGGGGGAGTGGGTGAGAGATGCTGTGTCTCAGTTCTTGTAACTTAGGTGGGATTTCAGAAGGTGGGACAAGCAGCCTTGTGTGTGAAAGGACTGGGAATGATACATTTAAATATATTGGGGGCAGTATCTGAGGAGATGACAAGAGAGAAAGAGAAGCGCTCTTAGGAACTAAAGGCTGCTACAGCAAGAAATTTCAAGTTAACATTATTCTCTAGATCTTCTTACCTAACTCAGAAAGTTTTTCCTTTTTTTTCGGTACTGGAAATCAAACTCAGGACCTTGCACTTGCCAGGCAGGCACTGTGCCACTGAGCTATATCCTCGGCCCTTTAGAAAGTTTCTAAACTCATCAGTGCCCAGCTGTTTTATACTAGTATCTCACCCTACCTAGTAAGACCCCTCAAAGACTTTCAATTCTGACATCACACTTGGAAAGAACTGAGAATTTACAAAGAGAAAAACTGTTCTCCCTGCACCAGATGACAGAAAAGATGAGCTTGTAGTCCTGACCCCAACGTGTAATCTCAGCTGTCAAAAGACTAGGTCACATTCGAATCAAGAGAATGGCCAGAAAGACATCTCTCTCCAGTATGAGAATGGCACAGGCAGAATACAGGCCCTTCTTAAAAGAAAGTTTCATGGAGAAAAATGTATTAATCGAGGCTCACAGTCCTTTACAGTTAGAACTGAGGAGGATAAAGCTGGTTTCTCACTAGTAGTACTCAGGAAACAGTGGCTGGTGACCTTCACAATCTCTACAGTTTTTTGTTTTAAGAGAAATGAGAAGTCATGCTCTACTGAAATGTATAATCTGTCACATATAACACTACATGAAAGGGTTGGCAACCCATTTTCCTGAAGAAAATCTTTCAACGCATAGACCCTCACTACATAAAACTTCTAAAATCTAAGCAAGTCTAATATTCCCCTAGTATAGTAAGATTTCCAGGGTAGAAGCTTTGATTCTTTTTCCGCCACCATGAAACCTGCGGAAAATCTCCCCTTACAATGGGATGGGAGAAGTCAACAAAGAGAAAGGCAGGGAAACAAAGAAAGAACATCTGACTCCGGAAGGAAGGATAACTGTAAAAACGGTAGATCAACAGCATCATTTCTAAATTGAGGAAAATGTCAGTCTGAAGAAAGTGAGCTGGGGAAACTACGGTGGGCAGATCAGAAAGATAATAGTGTTGGGAGGAGGGGTGGCTGAAAGAGGCAGTAGATTAGAGCGAAAAGCAAGTTTAAAAAAAAAAAAAAAGAAGCCACAAGAGAAGGCACTTAGCTTAATGGAAGTCGGAAAGCGGTCTGGACGAAAACGGCTCCAGGGAGGCGGGGGGAGGGGGGCTAACCCATAAAAAAAGGGCTCTTGGAAAGACAGGCTCGGCCCATGACAAAGAGAAACAGTAAGTCCCTTAAAACAACTCCCCAGTCTTTACCCTGTCTGTCATCCAATCAAAATCCAAAAGCCCTGACTGAAGAGTTAGACACCTCTAGACACCTCTCAACCAAAGAGTTAGACACCTCTAGACACCCCTCGCACCAAATCCAAGGGTAGCAGGAAAGGAGCTCACTCTATTTGCCCACGAGGCATAAACCAGCCCATTTCAAAATTCACTCGGGTTCCTCGGGGAGGAAGGAGGCTGGAATACATCAAAGCCCCCGAACATCTTTAACTTACAGGAAGCAGCTAACAGGCCAGTCTCCATCTCCCCAACCCATTAACTTGGCTCGGAATCCGACGAGCACAACTGCATCTACGGTGCAGAGAACGCCCACCCCGAGGCTGCTGCAGGCTAAGTCGTCCCGGACGACTTCGGTCCAGTTTCTGGGTTTTGATGGCTCAGACTCATTGCCCGGAAGTTCTTTCCCTTCTGTCTGTGCTGCTCGCCCAATTCTCCCCAAGAATATTTCTATTCTTGGGTACCCGCTACCAGACTACCCCTTAAACGTCACGGGGCATCCAGAACAAAACAGCCTCGCAGTCCTGCACCCCGGCTCGGCGGCCGGCGGAGGGTGGCGAGGGGACCTCCCGGGGCCTCGGCCCGGCTCCCCCGGACAGAGGCTGCTCGGGAGCGGAGCCAGGACCGGGAGTGTCTCGCACGCAGCCAGAAACCACGCTCGGGACCCGGAAACCCTAAGCACACTGGCCGCTCGGCCCCGCGGGGAGGCTGCCAGCGCGGGGATCCCCTGTGCCCCCTCAGGGCCTCCACAAGTTTCCAAAGAAGCGCAACGTCTCCGGAGCCTTCCGTTGCCCTCCTGACTAGGAGTCGCTGCACGGCCTTCCCGGCATGTCCCTCTCTCCGCCTTGTCTCTTTCCCGCACCGCATCCTACTCTCGGGTCCTTTACAAGACCCCCCGGCCTAAGAGAGAAAGAAACGACCACTCACAGCTTCACTACATTCTCCACCACAGCCGCCATCTTCCCCGCTCCTCTCCCTCAGGCCGGGCGGCCCTGAAACCCGCAGAGCGCAGGCGCCGGAACCGCACGGGGGCACCGGGTTCCTTGTCGCTCTGCGCAGGCGCATTCCGGGGTGCGCGCGTACGACGTACGAGAACGAGCACCGGAGAACTAACGTCACCCTGTCAGTCCGGGTGGGGACGGAAAAAGGGAGAACCCAGGGGATCCTGGGGCGCTCTCCGCTTCCGCAGCTCGAGCCACGCCTCTTACATGTAGAGGAGCGGGAAGCCACAAGGGTCTGCCCGGGTGCAGCAGTGGCGGAAGGTTGGTGACAGCTGGGAGGCCCAGAGATGGGCTGGGTGGAGGGGAAGTTTGCCTAGCTGACCTTTGGTCACGTGGTTAGTCCTTTCCCAACACACCTTATTTCGCAACTCCAAGATTAATATTTCATAATCAGGACCCATTTACCATCACCATGCCTTAAAATCATCTTGGGCAAATGAGAGTTGTGAAGTACGTGTCATTGCCGACCTCGCACCATCACCAGAACGTGCTGAGTGGGTGTGAGCAGCCTAGAAGAAAAATCCCAAAGACAGTACTGGTGCATTATTTTTTATCGCTGGGAACCAAAAGATTGTAAGGACAAGGGTATCGGAGGTGACTTCAAACCAGGAATAAAAAGTATTCGAGTTGTTGGGCAAAAATAATCCCAGCTACTCAGGAGGCCAAGGCAGAAAGATCATAAGTCTGAGGCAAACCTGGGCAACTTAGCATGGCCCTGTCTCAAAATAAATGTTTTTTCCTTCTTTTTATTATTTTACAAATACAAGTTTTAACGGGCTGGGGATTTAGTTCAGTGGTAGAGAACTTGCCTGGCATACAAAAGAACCTGGATTCAATCCTCAGTACTGAAGAAGAGGGAATACAATTGTTCTAAAACTGCATGTGATACCCAATATCTCACCAAGCCCATTCCTAGATCTATGGATATAAAACATATGCAAGAATGTTCACAGCAGCATTATTTGTAGTAAGTGCAAGTTGGAAATAACTCTGTGGCCCATCGGCATAGAATGAGTAAGCAGCAGGGTGAGGGATTGGGGGTATAGCTCATTGGTAGGACACAGGCTTAGTGTACACCCAAGATCCTGGGTTCAATCCCTAGCAAAAACAGCCATGTGAGAACAAACTATTACTGTACAACATGAGAAATCCTAAGAACTCAGTACTGAACAAAAGAGGCAAAATTCCAAAGCGGACATGTTGTATGGTTCCATTTCTGTAGTCACATAGCCACACTAGCACCATGATGGCAAACTTTTTAGAGACAGGTGTCCAAACTGCAACCCCAAACCTACTTATTTATCACAAAGTGCCAACGCTGCAATTAAACCCAAATGCTGAGGTTTTACTTAAAAAAAAAACATGCATTAACATCTTTTGTTTTAGAAGAAAAATAACATGCATGTCATAGGTTTGCCATTAGTGCAAAGGGCAGGGGCAGTAGCCAGAGTTTAAGTAAAGTTCTTTTTCTTCATCTGCTTGGGGTTACCTGCGTATATTCCCTTTTTAAAACTTTGCTGCACAACATTTGTGCACTTCTTTGTGTGTTTAAGTAAAATGTTTCCATTTAAAATAATAATAACTAGGCTAATTCCATATCATTGGAAAGGCAGCTTATGAGCCCAGCATTCAGTTATTTCAGGACTCTTTTAAGAAACGCTGCATTGCTGAACAATATCTACAGGGTTTCTTAACAGACAGGAACCAAGGAGCGAAAGTGGGAGGGCTGCCTCTTGTAATGACTTTTGCAAAATGTTTCCTGTTCCTGAAGTTCTGGATTCCAGCTGATTTGGAGCCTTCAGTACCCAAGGAAAAAAAGCTTCCACAGGGGGACACCAAGAACAATTTCCAAATCATGAGCCGAGATTGTCTATACGCAATTTTCTGTTCCTAGTACCACTGGGCAAGAAAGTTAAAAAAAAGTGGGTCCCACTGTTGGCTGGCGTGCGGGCTTCCAGCTATCAAGGGAAAATAAGTTTTCTGTTCTCTGTGAGAGCAGGGAGAAATACAGATGAAACCCCGTGAGTCTCCTGAGTTGTTTCTTCTTAATGTCATCTTTGGGTAGTTAAGGGGAGCCAGATACCTGGGTAGGTATTTGATTCTAGTTCTCCAATTGAAGAGAAATTAAAACACAGAGAAAGTAGGAAAAAAAAATTTTAAAGCATCGGAAAGCTAAAAATGCAGTGAAGAATCACTGGGCCTGCTGGGTGTGGTGGTGCATACCTGTAATCCCAGCACTTGGGAGGCTGAGGCAGGAGGATGGCCTCAAGTTCAAGGCCAGCATGGTCTACATAGTGAGTTCAAGGCCAGCCTGAACTATATAAGGAGACCTTGTCTCAAAAACAAAAAACCTAAAGAAAAAAAAAAGAGAGAATCACTGGTCCAACATGTAGGAAGATAAATGCAGGATTTAAAGTGGTTTTTGTCCTAGAGACATTTGCTGACCTGAGAGTTATAACTGTGAAATCGAACTATTGTTTGGTAGTCTTTAGGGAGAGGGACAAAAATTGAAATCCAGTTGCTTAGCCAAGGTGGAAAGTCAGGTACCTGACACATACATACTTTAAGATGGACCTATTCCATTTATTATCTGGGGTGGTCCAGGAAAGGTCAGCCCTTGAGCATGGATTGACATGGACCCATTCTTACAATGCCCCCGATCGTCTGGCAAAGACAAGCATATTTGGTTCCACATAATATGCTTATCACAGGAATGTATTATCACCCTGGGCTTCAAATACTTCTAAAACTATTTTGTCACATACATTGTCTAGCCCATGATCAGCAGTAATCAGGCAAACAAAGGTACACAGCCAGGTGTGGCCCACGTCTGTAATCCCAGCACTCAGGAGGCTGAGGCGAGAGGATTGCCTCGAGTTCAAGGCCAGCTACAAAGTGAATTCAAGCATAGCACTGGGAAATCCTGTCTCAAAAAAAAAAAAAAAAAAAAGAAAAGAAGAGAAACCCAAACTGCAAAGGATCAGTACAATCACCAAATTCACAAATGGAGCCCCAAAGAGTTACGATATTAAAATTATCTGGTACCAAGCCGGGCGTGGTGGCTCACGCCTGTAATCCCAGCACTCAGGAGGCTGAGACAGGCGGATTGTTGTGAGTTCCAGACCAGCCTGGGCTACAAAGTGAGCTCAAGGCCAGCCTGAACGGCATAGTGAGACCCTGTCTCAAAAACAGGGCTGGGGATCTAGCTCAGCGGCCTAAGCGCCTGCCTGGCAAGTGCAAGGTCATGAGTTCAATCCCTGGTGCCATAAATAAATAAATAAAATTATCTGGTACCAACCATAAAATAACACTGACCTGAATTTTAGATAAATTAAAGAGAAACATAAAACAATCTGTAGAGAATACATAACTATTAAAAAGCACCACTGAAAATTTTGATAGAACTTTTAGAACTGAAAAATACAGTAACCAAAATGAATGCCATGAATGAAGGGTTAAAAAGAGATTAGACACAGCTGAAAATAGAACAAGTATACTAGAAGAGATGAAGAAATTGCCTTCAATATAGTATGGAAAGAAAAGACAGAAAACACAAATTTACAGACTTTGATGCCAAATAAGGTAGTGCAAGCCTGTAATACTGGCTACTTGAGAGGCCAAGTCAGGAGGATTGCAACTTCAAGCCTGGCTTCGACAACTTATCAAGACCCTAGTTCAAATATTTATTTATTTTTTCGTGACTCAGAATTTTAAAGATTTGCCTGGGCATGGTGGTACATGCCTGTAATCCCAGCACTCGGGAGGCTAAGACAGGCGGATCATTGTGAGTTCCAGACCAGCCTGGGCTACAAAGTGAGCTCAAGGCCAGCCTAAACGCCATAGTGAGACCCTGTCTCAAAAAGACAAGGGCCAGGGATTTGGCTCAAGTGGCCTAAGCATCTGCCTGGCAAGTGCGAGGTCATGAGTTCCATCCCCAGTGCCACAAAAAAATGAAAAGTAAAAAAATAAAAAGAGGCTGTGGAATGTACTTCAGTGATAGAGCACTTGCCTGCCGTACGTAAAGCCCTGGGTCCAATTCCCAGTACAAATGGAGAAAGAAGAGAAAAGCTAAAAGAAAGGATTTTTAATGTTTTTACCTCAATGAATGACAAATGTTTGAGCCGATAGATATGCCTACCTTGATTTGATTCTGATACAACGAATACATATATTGAAACATTACATGGTACTGCATAAACACATACAATTTTTATCAGTTAAAAATAAATTTAATAAAATAATAAATGTTAAAGCATTTGATGTGAAGTGTTATGACTTCTGGAACTTACTCTTAAAAGGCCCAGGAAAATTTTATATGCAAAGAGGCAAAATGATAATAATTGACCAATCAAAATGAATGGACACAGATAGTTATGGAAAAGGAAAAATGGTACAAGAAAATTGTTCTTTTTAAAACTTTGTTCTTTTTGAAATTGCCTAACTCTGTAACTGCTTCTTGGCTCTGTAATGACTTTCTTGACTCCTGTAACCACAAGAGTGTCACCAAACATGTGGGATGTCTGATGGTAACAAGCTCCATGATCATTAACCTAGTCTTGCAGCTGATGGTCATTAATCTAACCTTGTAACCAGTGATCTCACCCTGCTAGTTAGTTAGAGAGCTGCCAGGCTGTTCTGTCTTGCCTTTGTACCTCCTGCTTATGCATCACATAAAAGTGCTAACTCACAAGCGCTCAGGGCCTGGCTTTGTTGATGGAGAAAGATCCCAGCCAGGACTACCAGCGTAAAATAAAGCTGTTCACTGCTTCCACACTTCCTCAGGTGTTGCTTTCCCAGACTCAGTTGTGCCGCAACATTTTTATGCTGTTATTTCAATATATCTGGAAGTTTGAAGTGTTTCTAAATAAAAAATTTTGGGGAAAGTAAACTATGAAGGAAGAGTGACCAGCAGCTCAGGTTTTTTTTTTTTTTTTCGGTATGGGGGATCGAACTCACAACCTTGTGCTTCCCATGTAGGTACTGAGACCACTGAGCTAAGTACCCAACCCTTGTCTTTTTGAGAGAGGGTCTCACTATGCTGTTCAGGCTGGCCTTGGGCTCACTTTGTAGCCCAGGCTGGTCTCAAACTTGCAAAGGTCCTCCTGTCTCGGCGTCCCAAGTGCTGGGATTACAGGGAGTGTGCACCACGCCCAGCTTGTTTTGTTTTTGGGTACTGGGAATCGAACTCACAACCTCGCACTTGCCAAACAGGTGCTTATGCTGCTGAGCTATATCAGCAGCCCTTGTTTTTTTTTTTTTTGTTTTGTTTTTTTCTTTTTTTGAGACAAGGTCTTGCTATGGCAGTGGGGCCTTGGGGTGTAGCTTCTCCTCAGGCCCGAGGCAGCAGGGCTCTTATTTATTTTATTTTAAAATGAGGTCCCACTAGGTTCCCAGGGTGGCCTCAAACTTGTTTTATGTTTTTGTTTTTTTTTGAGACAGGGTCCCACTATATACTATATTTCTGTGAAAAGAGGATTGAACTAGAAAATCAGCCCTAGGATGATTTTTTAGGACCCTGGAAAGATAAGCCCAACCCTAAAAATAAGCCCCAAAGTTATGCCATATACACATTTAATATGTTTATGGCAACACATGGCAGATGCATTGAATTTTAAAACAGTAATATATAATTAAATAAGTAATTGTCATTAATAGATAGTATCAATTATAATTAGGTATTTATGAATACCCAAGCAGGCACCTTAAACAGAGGAACTGGAGACTTACTGCCAAATGACCAGAGTACAGACACAGTGTACCTGATGATGAAGAGGCTTGGCCGTGTCTAATACGAATCTTTACAAATCAATACACCATGCATTATAATGGACATACTTAATGCACTTCTGTCAAATAAAGAAACAGTTTTCTGATTTGGGTGCTTGCAATTTTTTGTTCCTTCTGTCTGGGCCGTCATTCTTAACCATCCTCATTTTTGTTGGCACTCCTGTCTCGTAAGCCTTCAGTGAACACTTGAGTAAAGGAAACTTTGTGAGGCCCAGCCTGTGAGAGGTCATGACTCAGGTGAAGAAATCGTGGAATAGCCATGCTCCGCGCGGGTCCAGGGCAAGGCCTGCTCCCTGGCTGGGCAAGGCTCTGAGGAAGGCTCTTCTGCTATCTTCCCCTCCCGGGCAGAGGGGGCCAAGCCACCAGGGCACTGGGATCTGCAGGAGTGGAGGTGCCATTCTTCACCTGCCCCATCCTGGCCCTCTCCGACTGCCACCAGGGCCTCCAGCTGAAGCCCAGTGGGGCTGAGGTTTAGGTCACATACAGGTTTTGGGGTCCCACAGCGCTGGGCTCAGACCCCACTCCAGATAGTGCAATCCCGTCTTTAAATTAAAACATTCAGATGAAAACCAAAACGTGGTGGGAATATAAAATGGTGCAGGCACTATGAGTAATGATTGGGCAGTTCTTCACAAGTTAAAAATGAACTAGAAGCCGGGTGTGGTGGTGCATGCCTGTAATCCCAGCACTCGGGAGCCTGAGGCAGGAGGATCGTTGTGAGTTCGAGACCAGCCCGGGCTACAAAGTGAGCCCAAGGCCAGCCTGAGCTGCATAGCGAGACCCTGTCTCAAAAATACAAAAAAACCAAACCAAAACAAAACTATGATGTGATTCAGCAATTTTACTTCTGGGCATCTTCCTGAAGAACTAAAAGCAGAGTTTTGAACAGATCTGTATATACCCATGTTGATAGCAGCATCGTTCACAACAGCTTAAAGGTAGAAGCGACCCGTGTGCCCATCAGAGGACAGATAAACAAAATCTAATTACACAGTAGAATATTAAGCAACCTTAAGAGGGGAGCATTCTGCCCCATGCTACCACACAGATGAGCCTGAAAGGACTTATGCTAATTGAAGTAAGTGAGTCCCCAAAAGACAAACGCTGTGTGATCCCACTCACAGGAAGTGGAATGGTCAGATTCACAGAGACAGAATAGAATGGGATGCCAGGAGATGGGGAGCAAAACAAAGAGTTAGTGTTCATTGGGGGCAGTCTGCGTGGGAACATTCTGGAAATGGATGGTGGTGAAGTTGCAGAATAGTGGAATTATACCTAATGGTGCTGAAAAGTATACTTAAAACGGTAGATCTGAGGGGCTAGAGATGGCTGCATGGTGGAGCCTGCATCTAGCATGTGTGAGGCCCTGGGTTCAGTCCCTAGTACCACAAAACAAAAACTTAGCAGATTCTGTGTTATATACACTTTATCACAATTTTTTAAAAATGCATTACCTGCTCAGATTTTGCCTCCATACGAAATCCCTTCCTGGAGGTAAGAAATGGGGATGGGGAAAGAGGATGTGGCTCAGTGGTGGAGCTCTTGCCTTGC
>RJWT010006347.1:18008-29406 GCA_004365215.1 Cuniculus paca
CATACACACACACACACACACACACACACACACACACACACACACACAAAGATAATGGAAATTGATTCATGGGGCTGGAGATGTAGCTCAGGAGCATAAGCGCCTGCCTGGCAAGCTCAAGGTCCTGAGTTTGAGTCCTGGTACCAAAAAAAAAAAAAGATAAGAAATAGGGGCAGGGGAGTGTGGGACTCAGGGGTCTCAAGGACAGATAAGGGATGAGAGGGGAAAAATGGGCCACTGCGGCCTGAACTTGTGGTCTGTACCAGGGGCTCCGCCCATCTTGCCATATCCTGTTCCCGTCCCCACCTCGGTTGAGCACTGCTGCCCATGCCCACAGTGGCTGCCCCGGTCCTCCATTCAGCCAGATAGTGACCTTCTGAACTGACTCCGTCTCCCCTGTCTCAAATCCCCCAGCTTCAATCTTGTAATCAGCAAAACTTTTCGGCTGACACCAACCTGTTTTCCAGCTTCACAGTCCTGCCTTCCCCAAGTCCCAAGTTCTTGCATCACGTCATAATTACTTTTTAATATTTTTCATGTGGAAATTAATCAAAGTTATCCCTAACTTTCCCAGCTACCCTGCAAGGTAGGTATCACAGCTTCCAGCGAGAGGTGGAGATGCGACCCAGAGGTCCATGCTCCACGCTTTCTCCCACAGTGACTGTTCTGTCATTCACTTTGGGGCCTCAGTACCTTTGCTTATGCCACCCCATGGGTGCAGAATCACATCTGTCACCCTAGTGTGTCCTGACACCACTGCCTCAGCTGGGGCACCCCTCTCCCCAGGCCTCCTGATTACACCATTGTCTTCCTAGCATTCACCAGGCTGGGAATCGTCTCTTACGTGTATACACATTTAATATCCTTCTCCCCACCAAAATGTGAGCTCCAAGACAGCAGGTATCAAATTGGCTTGCATCCCCAGTACCCGGACCCTGCCAAGTAGACCATAGGTACTCAATGAACAGCTGCCGATGGAGGAGTCCACTGATCAGCATTGTCAGATCCCTCCCAGGCTGAGCCTGTCCCTTCTTCCATGTGCTTTCGGCCCCCTGGGGGCTGGACAAGCTGTTGGTCCCTTGCATGAGGCTTGTGGCTATACAGTCACTCTTGGCACTCCCTGACAGACCTTGGTCACCAGGGCAGGGACTGGACCCAGGTTCAGCCTCTTCTTGCCGGACATCTGAGTCATGCCTGCATATCCATAACAGACACTTAATTTATTCCTGCTTCATCCTCTCCACGGGCTCAGAAGCAGGTGGAACCTTGCTGAAGGGAGGGCCTGCCCTCACCAAGCCCCCTGGGGTGAGTCTTGCCCTCTGAGCCCACAGCTCCCCGAAACCTGGCCACCTTTGGGAGGAACCCAGAGCAAGGGTACCACTGGCAGCAGCACGTTTTATTGCAACCAGAATCCCCTGGTCATGTGAAGAAGGGAGGGGGAGGGCACAAGGCAGGCTCACTGCAGGGCTGACTTCTGCACACTGCTCCGCAGGTTGTTAGGGGAAATCGATGAGGCACATTGTTCCCGAGGGGAGGGGTCAGGAGAGGGGAAACAAAGGCTCAAACTAAGAATCACTGGCCAGTGGCCACAGGTGGACTATGGCCATACTCTGCCACCCAGCGTCACCCCAGCTGAGGGTCCTATGTAGGGATCTGCATGCGGTCCATGTCCTGATCCATGATCTGAAGGACATCGTCCAGAATGGAGGGCCCCAGGTCCACATGCAAGGACAGCAACGAGCTGGCATGGGACAGGAAAGGCTCCTCAGCTTCCGACTCTGGGGTCAGCCCGTTGTGGGGCGAGCCAGCTTCTGGAATCCTCCAGATGTCCACACTTCCTGCCTCCTGTGGGGAAGGCCGTGGGGAAGGCTGGGGTGTCTCCAGGTGCAGGCGAGGGGGCTTGGGTGGAGCTTGGGCTGCGGGCAGGGTGAGGGCCTGCGGTCCACCGATGACCGGGAGGGAGATGGCGTTCTTAAGCAGAGGTGAGGGCCCGTCGGGGAGCTCCCGTCGGCGTATGGTGGCAGTCCGGGTGAACTGGAAGGGGAGGTCGAAGCTGCCATCCTCCTCTGACTCCTCTATGGTTGTTCCTGGTAAGAGGTGAAACTTGCCCTGCAGGAAAGAGATGTCCCCGAACATGTCACTGCCACCGCCGCTGCCAATGTGAATGGTGTGGCGGAAGTCCCCAAGTGGTGGGCTGATCATGTCGGAGGACAGCAAGTCCCGCAGCTTCTCCTTCTTGCCCTTGCGGCTGCTGCGCTTCAGATAGATGGGGACCTTGGTGGACATGGTGACCTCACTGCCCAGACCTGGCCGCCCAGCCCGCCGTTCACACTGCCTCTGCTTAACACCTGTGACCTGAAACACTGGCTTCAGCCGGTGGTTTTCAAACACTTTCCAGAGCCCTAAAGATTGGAGTGCAACGGCCGGGGATTTAGCTCAGCGGTGTAAGTGCCTGCCTGGCAAGCGCGAGGTCGTGAGTTCGATCCCTGGTACCAAAAAAACAAAAAGACTGGAGTGCGAGATGTGACCAAAGTTGGCCCAAGGAATTAAGAAAAGGAACCTTGGAGGCTGGTACAGTCAGGGAGCTGAGAGAACAAAAGTTGCTTTCACTCTAAAGTTGAAAATTCTCTTCTAAAAATTGGAGGCAGAAAAGTAGAGATCTTGTTGGCAACAATGGGCTTTGGTCTTATCCCTGGGATTCTCTCCCTGGTCCAGAGCTGCAGAGCTGAAACACAAAGGAGACATAAATCAGAGACAGGACAAAAGTCAGAAGCGACTGTCACATTTTTGGTCCCCCACATCCATCCTGGGGGCCTAATTGGGGTCACTGTCTTTGGGAGAGGCTCCCAAAAGAGGCATGCCCTCAGGGACCCACTGTGTCATAGAGTAGAGCACGGCCCATCCCGCTACCTGTGGGGAAGCTGAGGTCGTGAGCAAAGGACTGCAGGTACTCTGGGCACCCGGCCCCACTGCACCCCACCCCTCTGCCCTCCACTGCACATCTGCTGTGCCTCATGACATGCTAAGTGCCACAGAGTAGGGGACTCCCAGATGGTCTCAATACCCTACCCAGGCCTGGCACAGGATTGGACAAATAGCAGGTGTTCCGCCAGCAGTGACAAATGGCTGTCACCTCCCACATGGTCCAGTTTCCTCTCACCTGTGGGTGAAGTCACCTGGGAATTTCCCTT
The DNA here is from genome assembly GCA_004365215.1 of Cuniculus paca. NCBI lineage: Eukaryota > Metazoa > Chordata > Mammalia > Rodentia > Cuniculidae > Cuniculus > Cuniculus paca. Next base: position 21,200 of record RJWT010006347.1, read on the forward strand.
TCCTCTTCCTCTGGGTTAGGAGTTCCTTGTGGGAAAGGGCTGAGTCTCACATGGTTCTGGCCCTCTTCCCTGCCCCACCATCTCTAGATGGTGGGATAAGTACAAAACACATTTTTTTTTTTGTGGTACTAGAGATTCAATCTGGAGTCTATGCCCTGAGCTACATCCTCAACCCTTTTATTATTTTTTATTTTGAGACAGAGTGTCATTAAGGTGTTAACTCCCCCGGCCTGAGCTGGCACTTGTGGTCTTCTTCAGCCACCCAGCGTGCTAGTGTTGCTACGCCCCGCTATTAATATAAATATTTTTATTTTTAAAATTTTTTAAAAAAATTTATTTATTGATGGGGGAATTCTGTTTTTTCTTAATCAGATTTTATTGGTACATTTTGGATGTACATAATGATCACGTTCAACATAGAGAATTTGAACTTAAACATGATATAACTTAGTTTTTTTCCCCCATTCTCCTCCCCTCCCTTCAACTCCTCCTCCCATCCGCATTTATAAAAGTTTTGTTTTCATGAAATAGAAAATATTAAAAGCCAGGCATGGTGGTGCACACCTGTAATCCCAGCATTCGGGAGGCCGAGGCAAATTCAAGACCAGCCTGGGCTACAAAGTGAGCTCAAGGCCAACCTGAACTGCGTAGTAAGACCCTGTCTCAAAAAACAAGAAAGAAAGAAAGAAAGAAAGAAAGAAAAAAGAAAGAAAGAAAGAAAGAAAGAAAGAAAGAAAGAAAGAAAGAGAAAATGTTCAAAAGGGGAGGGGAACAAGGGGAAAAGGAGTGGGAAAAGAAAGAAGGGAAAAGTTAAAAGAAAAACAAGAAAAGTATAAATATTTTTAGAGGGGCCTCTGTACCCAGCATTCTTCTGAGCTCTGTGCAAACACATCTCAATTACTTATCACAATCACCTATCATCCTCATTTAAAAATTAAAGGTATCAAGGCTGGGTGTAGCTCAGTGGAAGAGCACTTGCCCAGCACGGACAGGGCCTTGGGCTGCATCCCCTCTCCCCTAGAGGTATTGGACACATTTTGGAGGACTCCCATGAGGCATTCCAGAGAGAAGCAAAATGAAAAAACATGGCATAAGTGACATCATTTGTTTACATCATCGACTGCTGTCCAGGTCCCATCTCCCGAATATGCATGTGTAAGTATTACACACATGGGTCTGTATGGGACTCTGTCCTATGCAAGAAAAGAGGAGAATCGGGAGCCAGCACTGGGTTGTATATGGACTACTTTAGCTGAGGTGGGGGGCAGGAAGGAAGTATGGGGGACACTGACATGGAAGGAAATGTGTCCTCAATTAAAATGATCTGTAACACTTGGTTCCACTAATATAATATGGCGTGTGTATATGGTATATGGAAATAATGAAGCAATTTTTGCCCCAAGCTGTTAGCGGTTATCTCAAGGTGGTAGAGTAGACCCTTTTTTTTCCAGTCAGGGTCTTGCTATGCACCCCAGGCTGGCCTTAAACTCTCAGTAATCCTCCTGCCTCAGCCTCCCGATTACTGGGATTAGACATGTGCCGCCACGCCTGGCTTATCAAGGTTGGCTTTTCCTCTTGTCAGACCTTTTACAAACTGAATTTTGTGTGCAGGCATGGGTGCGTGCATGTGTGTGTATGTTTTGCTGGGGATTGAACCTATGGCCTTCACACTGAGCTACATATCCATCCAGTCCTTTTTTAAATTTTATTTTATTGTATTTTGCAGCACCAGGGATCGAACTCATGATCTCACACTTGCCAGGCAGGCACTTAGGATTGTAGGTGTGCGCCACCAGGCCTGGCTTATTTTTGATTTTTTGAGACAAGATCTCTCTATGTAGTTCAGCCTGGCCTTGAATTCACTATGCACCCCAGGCTGGCCTCAAATTCTCAGTAACCCTCCTGCCTCAGCCTCCTGAGTGCTGGGATTACAGGCGTGCGCCACCACATCTCTCCTTTATTTTTTATTTTGAGAGAAAGTTTCACTAAACTGACCAGGCTGGGCTCAAATGTCCAGATTCTCCTGCCTCAGCCACTCAGAGTACTGGGATTATAGGTGTGCACCCCACCCAACTCAATTTGTTATTAGGCATGCATTACTTATACACACACACATATTATTTATGTAGTCAGGAGAAATAAAGATATTTTAATGTGTACAAATAAATACACCATCTTAACAAAAAGGAAATGGAGCAAGTAGGAATGCACTGTCTCCTGGGGCGCATGGAGGGCATGACTGGCCTGACACAGATACACGGAAGCTGAGATGCATAATCAGCATAAAAGGCAAAAAAAGAAACTTGCCCAAGGTCACCCAGCAGATGAGGGCAGGGCCAGCATTCAAGCCAAATGAGCCCAGCTTTCCCACTGCCCCCACCCCAAAGGCCGACCAGGAGCCAAGCAAAGGAGACGTCTGCCAGTTCCTCTCTCTCATTCTCCGTTCTGGGTGGGGGAAGGGTGAACAGGAGGGGCAGGAAGGAGGAAGGAAAATGCAGGAGGGGAAGAGCCCCACCCCCACCTCCTGGAAAAGGCTCTCGCTCAGGAAACCCCACCCCAGGAGGGGACACCCAGGTCAGTCATGCCAGATCTCTCTGAGGGCAGTCACCTTGCTTCTCCTAGAGCACCTGCAGCTTGACAGGACACAAGGGAACTCTCCAGTTGTGAATTCCAGCGAAATTTAGAAAGAGCTGCAGGGAAGGGAGGCCGTGGGCCTCCTGAGCTCTTAGAATCCCATCACTCATTTATCCTGTGTCCTCTGTGCCAGGGCCAGGGGCGTGCTGACAAATGTCCAGTCTGTCCCCCTGTTCAGTGAGGTGCTGTGGGATAGCTTCTTATCCTTTTCACTGAGGGCCAGTGCAGCTAGTCCGCAGTGTTTGCCCCAAACCCGGACAGGCCCTCCCCAACCCTGTCCCGCTGGAGCCCCAGGACAGCTTGAGTGTTTCCACAGCAAACTGGACTCCCTGACAGCTGTCTCACTCAGAGCCAGATGTACCCGCCCAATTCCAGATGTGGGGAGAACCAAGGCTAAAGGGAAGGGTGGAGCCGCCATCCATGGCCCAGGGGAGAGTTGGGAATTACAGCCAGCAAGCCCCAAGTATTCAGATTTGGCAACCACAGACCCCAGCTCCAGCCTGCCATGCGATTTCCTATGGCGGTGCGGCCAGCCACATCGCCGTGGGTGTCATTACCGCCCTGCACTGCGCCTGGAGCTGAACCTCGGAGATGCTAGGGAACTTTGCAAGATCATCCAACTAGTAAGTCGGCACTGGTACCCAGTCTGGTCCGTGTGGGTCCAAAGCAGCAGGCCTTGCCAACCAGTAATCTGGCTGAGGGGCAGGAAAGAAACCACTTGTCCCTCCTTCCTAACCCCCAAAAAACTTGCCAGTGTCAAGACAAGAGCGTGAGCTCTCACGGGGACAAGGCTGTGGGGCGCAGGAGGAGTGGCTCCCAGCAGCAGGAAGCGGAGCAGATGGGAGCCATCCCAGCTCTCTGAGCTTGCCCTGGAAAGAAGCCCTGGGCCTCCCTCGAGGAGCAACTTCCTGGAGGCCGCGCTGCTCCTTCCCTGAGGAGCACCAGACAACTCCCCACCTGGGACGTGCAATCAGGAGACCCGCCTCGAATCCAGCTCCACTTGGGACTCTGTGACTTTGGCCAAGGCTCTTCTCTGGGTCTCACCTGCCTCCTCCATAAAGCCGACCCCAGAGGGCCGCTGGAGACTCCACCGCTATTCCTCTAGGGAGTGGTCTGGACCACTACAGACGCCCGGGGGCCGCGGTCCCAGGCATTCCTGTCAGATGGACATTCACCAGATACCTCGTCCTTCACCAAACGCTGCTTCTCAGGGGGAGCGCGTCCAACGGAACAAAAAGGCTCCCTTTGGCTCCAAGCGTCCGCCTTGTCCTGCCCGTCCTTGCGCTACCTGTTGGGGTAGCCCGTTTGCCACCGGGTCTGGCAGGGTCCGGGCGCGGAGGGCTCACTGCCCTGCCGCCGCTAGGTGGCGCGCGCGCTCCCGCTATCGCTCCGCGTCCCGGAGGAGACCCAGAGCGCACCCGCGGCTCCCGCGCGCCTCCGGCTCGAGGAGGGCGCCCTCCAGGAGCGGCGCGCCCCTGTACCAGATGAGGTCCGTCCGCGGGATCTTTTCTCTTGAGAGTTATTGGTGGCACAAGCAGACAATCGGGAGAAAGGGGGCGATGGGGTCTCCCAGCCCCCGTCTCCACGCTCTGGGAGGAGCCTCCGCGCGCTTCCCGGGCTGGGCGATGTCCGAGTGTCCGCTCGGCGCACGGCCAGAGATCGGACGTGCAGCACCCCCCCTCCGCCTTCGGCTCCTCAACCCTGCTCGAGTTCCGGCGCCCACCCTTCCCTGTCCTCTGTCCTGGCGCAGCCCAGCCCAGATCCGTTTCAGGACACTGCAGCCACCGCTAAAGATAGGAGGACACCTCACCACCAGCTAAAAATACGATCTCCCAACCAGGCGGGCACACTGCGCGGCGGGCCAGCGCTCCCGGCTCCCGGGCACGGGGCAGGGGCAGGGACGCGGACTGGAATGGAGAGCCGATTCACGAGCTCGGGATCCGGAAGCGCGGCGGCCCGCAGGCCGTGGGGGCCACGGGCGGGACTGAGTGGACCCAGGCACGGCGGGACCCCCACGGAGCCCGAGGCGCCCGCGAAAGGATCTGCGCCAACGTGAGAGCCGAGCCAGCGCGCGAGCTGGAACTGCTCTCCCCTGAGATGGCTTCTCTGGGGACCCGTGGAGCCACAAGCGGGCTGCAGAATCCCGGCCCGAACTCACCGGAAGGCGAGCAGACGATCGACCGCGGACGCAGAAGCTCAGGAGCAGGACAGCGCGGCAGTGGGACGCGACCCGGGCTGGGAACTTACTGTGGGGACCAAGGTCCGAAGCCCCGCCCCCGCCCTCGGAGCCAATGGAGGAGCCGCCCCGCCCCGCCCGGGCCCCGCCCCCGGGCCCCGGGCCCCGCCCCACGCTTCTCTTCCCCGCGGCTCCCCGCGCGGAGATCGGGTCCCGGCTCCCGCGGGTGCAGGTCAGCTCGGTGCGGGGCGCAGGGAAGGCTCCGCCGACCCCGGCCGTGGGAGTCGGATCCAGAGCCCTCAGCTCTAGAGGAGCCGGGGAGCGGCAGCCGGAAGACGGAATTCTTCAGAATTCACTGAGCGTCACTGGACCAGGTTCCGCCCTGAAGGGCTGGACCGGGGAGGCGCCCACACGAGTATTGCGGGAATGAATGGGGCCGTGGAGGCGCCTACGTTAAAATCTTACAAATTCAGGAGCTCTTTGGAGAGCTCACCCTCCTCCTCCGTGTAGGATGGAGCGCCAGGCACGCGAGTCTGCTGTGGAGCTAGGTAGGCGCCTTCCAGGGCGGAGCTGGGGCTCCTGCCCAGACCCATTCGTGCCTGCAGTCCCACAGTACCGGAAGCGCTGAAGGGCAGGCCCTGTCCGGCTGCTGGAGCTACAACGAGGGAAATTTCGCCTTGGTCTCTTCAGTGAGGCGACAGATACTTGTCAAACATCTACTAAGAGCCAAGCGCCATTCTTGTTTTAGGGATTAAGCTCCCTCTGCATTGGACCTGCAATCCAGTGGAAGGGAGGGCGAGAAACCCAGGGTCCCAAGCGCACCGTCACAGGTGGCTAAGCGCTGAGCAGAGTGAGCAGAGGAAGCCGTGGCGAGAAATGGGGCGTGGGGACCTCGGCTTCTAGAGTGTGACAGTTCAGTGTGCAGGATGGGGTTGTAGGCCTGGATTCGACCTCCAGTAACTTTCCCCAAAAGAATGAGGGCACAGTGTGACCAAGATGCTTGGTTCCCTATCGTAAAGTCCGTAGGGAGACAGGGCTGAGAAGGGATCCTGCAATAGGAAGGATGCTGAAGTAGGGAAGATATCCTCCGAACCAGGCGGGGTGAGATGGACGGCAAAAAGGTTCGTGGTCGGTAGAATGATGCCACCCCCAAGTTGTCCATACTGCAATCTCCAGACCTGTGAATGTTTTGTTATATGGAAAGAGGAACTTAGGGTCGATTGCTGTTGCAATTACAGCGTAGTCATTTGACTTTGAGATTATCCAGAAGCATCTTCGTGGGTCCTATGTGATATCCAGGGCCATAAAAGTAGAGAGGAGCCAAGCACAGTGGTGCATGTCTATAATCCCAGCTACCCAGGAGGCTGAATCAGCAGGATTACAAATTCGAGCCCAGCTCTTTAGTGACGTCGCTAGACCCTGTCTCAAAGTAGAAAATAAACACAGGACTAAGGATGTACTTCAGTGCAAAGGCCCTGGGCTTAATTCTCAGTACAAAAAAAAAAGTGAGAGAGACACAGAAGGGAAGTGAGGGAAAGAGATAGTTTTGGGAAAGCACTAGAGAGATCCTATGCTCCTGTCTTCAGAGACGGAGGAAGGGGTCACAGATCAAGGAATCTGTGTACCCTCTCAAAGTTAGATCAAACCAGGAAGCAGATTCTCCCCTAAGCTTCCAGAAGGAACATAGCCCTGCTGACACCTTGATTTTTACCCTATGTGACCTCCTTTGGCCTTCTGATAATGAATTTGTGTTGTTTTAAACCACTGAGTTCATGTTAATTTGTTCCAGCAGCAATGGAAAATGAATACGAGGAAGTCGTTTCAGATTTTAATCTTGAGCCTGCCCCCATTCCTCACACATCTCCCTAGGGAGGACCGGTCAGGTGGATTCTGCCTGGCCTTGCTTGGTGGCTTCTGGGGAAACTGGGGCCTGGGCAGTCCAGGGAGAGGGGATGATGGCCCTGGGCCAAGTTGTGGGGGCGGGGAAGGTGCTCCAACTTGACTGTATCCCCCCCAAAGCACCGGTGGAAACCACCTGCAATGCAGCAGTGCTGGGGAAGGGGCATAGTGGATGTGTTTGGGTGATGAGGGCTCCTCCTCCTCGACTCATTAATGCAGATGATGAAAGGCCTTGAGGCCACCATTCCCCCCCCCCCGCTGGTTCTATGTCCTCAGACATCCCAGACTCCAAAACCGTGACCTAAATAAGTTTCTGTGCATCACAAAGTACCCAGTCTGTGGTACTGTGTCTCAGAAGCAGAAGACAGACCAAGCCCATGCTAAAGGATGTGCCTCTTTCATATTAACCCCCCTTCATATTCCTCCTGTCCCTCCTGTCTGAACCTCACAGGTCCTCCTGAGGATTTAGTGAGGTGGCCAGAGCCCAAGTCATTATCCTCATTTTACAGAGATGGAAACTGAGGCTCCGGGCATTGACAGTGGCATGCATGAGGGGCCCAGGCCCCCTCCTCTCACGTCCTCCTCACTTAGCAATTGCCATCTCTGCTCCCCTCCCCAACGACAGACCCTGGGAAAGGAAGGACCCCACAGTTCCTTGGAGACTCGGGCCATGAACCAGGTCCTGAGCTGGTTCTCCTGGTGGCCTGCTGTGTGGCCACAGGCAAAGACCTTTTCCTTTCGGAGCCACTTTGCTTGCAAAAGCAGGAGCGACATCCGGTCACCCGAATCCTGAGCAAGACGAAGATCTTCCCTGCACTTCGTTAACGGGCACACAAGGTCTCACCAGCAGCACGGTTCATGAAACACTGCAACAGGAGCCAGGGCACAGAGGCCGGGCCTTGCTGCCTGAGCTGGAATAACTCTGATGAAGTCACCTGAGCCTGCAGAAGTGAGGTCGACAAAGCCCCACCCCATCCTTAGGAACTGACAGAGATCTGGGGAGAGGGGGGTGTCAGGAACTCCATTCAGAGCCGGTGACAGCACAGAAAGTCACAGGGATGGAAGGCTGGAGAGGCAGAGGCTCCTGGCCAAGGCCGCAGACCTGGGAACCACCCAGAGCTCTTTGCAGAGGTTCTGGGTGGGTGAGTAACAGGGGCCCCTGTCGGGTCGACAGCTGCAGAGCTCCCGCGCCTGGCCAAGCTCCTGCTCTCTTCCACGGCCTGGCTGCACGGCCAGGGCTCCACACCAGGACTGCAACTGCCATCCACGCCCTGGATACTGTTTTCAGCGCCCCTGGCTGTGATAAGGTTCTGCCCAGCACCAGCGCTGCCCGCTGCGGGGACTGTGCCTGGCATCACACATCCGTCGTCTGCCGCTGGCACCGACCGAGCCCATACGCGGAGTGGCTCGGGCCTGGCCTTGGCTCTGCCCTCAGCAAATGCTCACTTCCTTCTCGCCATTCCCACACAAGCTGTCAAGCTGTCACTTGGCAGGGCCA
>RJWT010006348.1:0-21797 GCA_004365215.1 Cuniculus paca
CTCATAGGTCTCTTTTGTGAAGTTGATTTAACAATGCCTTCTTTTTTTTTAATTTTTTTTTTTTTGGTACCAGGATCAAACTCACAATCTTACACTTGCCAGACAGGCACTTAAACCACTAAATTAAATCCCTGACCCTAGGCCTTCTTTTTAATTTCTTGTGTGTGTGTGTGTCTTTTTGAGTCAGGGTCTCACTCTGCTATGTAGTTCAGGCTGAACTTGAGCTCACTTTGTAGCCCAGGCTGACCTCGAACTCACAACGATTCTCCTGCCTCAGCCTCCCTAGCACTGGGATTACAGCGGCAGCCTTCTTTTCTTTTTTCTTTTTTTTGTCTTTTTGAGACAGGGTCTTGCTATGCAGTTGAGACAGGGTCTTACTTGCTCACTTTGTAGCCCAGGCTGGCCTCGAACTCGAAGCAATCCTCCTGCCTCAGCCTCCCAAGTGCTGGGATTATAGGAGTACACAGTCTTTTTATTTTTTTTTTAATTAATTAATTAATTTATTGGTACTGGGGATCCAAGTCAAAACCTTGCACTTGCCAGATAGCCACTTATGCTGCTGAGCTATATCCCCAGGCTTCTTTTTATCATACTTATTTTCATTGTTTTGTTTTGATCATATTTATCTTCATTGTTATTATCTATGAAATTGATACATATTTCCCACTTAACAGCAGTGATACAAAAAAAAAAGACCCTCCAAATTTAAAGACCTAATTCAAAAATGAGCATTTTAGATGAACACACACTTCTCAGATGAAGTAGAAATGGCCAATAAATATATGAAAAAGTGTTCAACATCATGGTCATTTGAGAGATGCAAATTAAAGCAATGCTGAGATTCCATTTCACTTCAGAAAGAATGGCTATTATCAATAAATCAACCAAATAACAAATACTGGAGAGGCTATAGGGGAAAAGGAACCCTTCTCCACTGTTGGTGGGAATGTATACTGGTGCAGCCAGGGTGGAAATCAGTGTGGAGATTCTCAAAAATTGAGGATTAGAGGGTCTACTTGACCTGCATATTCCCCTTTTTGGTATCCTCTCAGAAGAATTAAAAGCATCATACTGCAGTGATATATGCACACCCATGTTTACAGCAGCACAGTTTGTGATAGCTAAATCTTGGAAATTCTCATGAACCAAAGAATAGATAAAGATGTGCCTTTTTTTGTACAATGGTGTACTACTCTGCCATAAAGAAGAATAAGCTTGGGACATTTCCAGCAAAATGAATGCACCTCGAGGCCATACTCTTAAGTGAAATAAATTGGACACACATGTCTAAATACCTGCTTGTTTCTCTGGTATAAGAAACCAAAAGTAGCCCGGCGCGGTGGCTCACACCTGTAATCCCAGCACTCAGGAGGCTGAGACAGGCGGGTCGTTGTGAGTTCAAGACCAGCCTGGGCTACAAAGTAAGCTCAAGGCCAGCCTGAATGGCATAGTGAAACCCTGTCTCAAAAACACCAGGGCTGGGGATCTAGCTCAGCAGTCTAAGCGCCTTCCTGGCAAGCGCAAGGTCGTGAGTTCAATCCCCGGTGCCGCGAAAAAAAAAAAAAAAAAGAAACCAAAAGTATAAATAAGGATCAAAATGTATAGTAGATATTGGGAAATGGGAAAATATATTCAAATGAGACGGGGAACAAGGGGGGAGGGTAGAAGGGATAATAAAAAATAGAAAAATAGAAACAAAGCTTTTGTAAATAAGGAGGGGGAAGAGGGATTGAAAAGAGGAAAGGGGGATGGAGAAAAATGAAGAAGCAAGATATGTTATACACAGGCACAGATTCCTTATGATGAATGTTATCACTACATGTATCTTAAACGTACCAGTGAAATAAAAAGAAAAATAAAACAACAACACCACAACACAAGAGTAGGAATACAGAAGGTCAACCGTTAGAAGAGCCATCCACATTTTAAAAGTTAGCTATTCAGAGAACAATTTTAAGCCTCATTAGCTAGTGGTAGTGCTAGGCAGGGAGTTAGACATTAGTAGACCTGAGGGACAAAGGAGAGGGGGCCCTATATAGCATGCTTTGCCACTTACGGTTAAAAGAAACAGACTTCAAGCTGGGCATGGTGGCGCACACCTGTAGTCCCAGCACTTAGGAGGCTGAGGCAGGAGGAGTGCTGTGAGTTCAAGACCAGCCGAGGTTACAAAGTGAGGCCAAGGCCAGCCTGAGCTGCACAGCAAGACCCTGTCTCAAAAAGACAAAAAAAAAAAAAAAAAAAGAAAGAAAGAAAGAAAGAAAGAAAGAAAGAAAGAAAGAAAGAGACTTCTATGCGCAATACATTTATCATAATCTGTAAGGTCTCAGACCTACAGTGACCCCATAGAGCACAAGGACATTTTAAGGTGACACATGGGGCACATTCCATCTGATACCTGGCCATCTATTTCCAAAACAAAGGACACAGCATTCCTGGGGTCATGGCCCACACCCAACCACATCAGAAAGGAAGTCTTTGTTAATGATCCTCCCTGCTTGGGCTGAGACCTGCTTTAGACTGTTATTTGATTAAGGTCCCTGAGGGAGTTCTGACCACTTGAAAGGAACAAGGAGGACATTTCTGAGATGTGGACATTCCAGAGGCAGACCTGAGAGGAATGCCCATAAACACACGCAGCCTGTAAATAAAACAACGATAATCGTCCTCGTTCCCAAATTCCAGGGGTAACTTCTGTGTGTACAAAGTGCCACTCAGGGGGATGTCTTTGGGACACCACCCACCTTCTCTTTTATAATAAATTCCACCTATCCTGCAGGTTGCCCTATATGTCTTTCTTTTTTTTTTTTTTTTGGTACCTGGGATCAAACTCACAACCTCGCGCTTGTCAGGTAGGCTAAATCCCCGGCCCACACCCGTATATCTTGACTCGATTCTCATCAAGGATGCCAACAACCGAAGCAGCAGGAGAAATCAGAGCGGCCGAAGGAGCAGCGCCTGGAAGGCCCCTGGATCCTGGGCCCAGCCCAGCTGTCTGTCCTGGGCTCCAGGTCACTCTGCTGCCTAAACCCTGGCGTGTGCCTTCACCTGTGCTTCGGTTTTGGCCATTGTGGAAGCCGGTGAGTGGGGGCGACAGTCCCTTTGTTGGGTTGTGTCTCGGTGTGGCCTGGGCGCAGGCTGGTGTAGAGGGACCCTGCCCCCTACCACCCCCACTCACTTCTGCGACAGGAGGGCGGCCTGTAGTTCCGGCAGGCGCCGCCAGAGGGCAGGGGCGGCCGTCGGCTGGGGGCAGAGCGCTGCGACGGCCGGGGTCGCCGACTCCAGCCTTGGGTCGCGAGAATAGCGCGACTCGATGCCTGCCGCGGGTTCCAACCCTCGTCCTTCTCACCTAGGCTAAAACTTTTATCCTGGCCCCTCTGACGAGTCCCAGGAAGGAATATAGAATGGATATAAGGTACCTAGGTTCTGAACTGAAGTTGGGGAACTATAGACCATTCAATGCAGTAGAAAAATTTGAGGAATTTTTTTTTTTCCAGCACCGAGGATTGAACTCACGACCTTGTGTTTGCCAAGCAGGCGCCTAGGCCACTGAGCTAGATCCCCAGCCCGAGGAATTTTTATTTAGCTAGTGCCTGACAGGGAGAATGATGAGGAAGTGAGGAAAGAGGAGAAGGGGAGAGGAGGCAGAATAAAGAAAAGAGAAAGAGGGTTGGGGCTATAGCTCGGTGGTAGAGCACTTGCCTAGCATGTGTAAGGGCCTGGGTTCTGTGCCTAGCCAGCACCAGAGAAAAAATGCTCTTAGAAAAAAAGAAGAAAAAGCCTACCTCTAATTTTTTTTTTTGGCACCGGGAATCGAACTCAGGACATTACACTTGCCAGGCAGCTGAGTTAACTCCCTGGCAATTATACTTTCTATAATTTTATCCCTCACTGATAATCACAGTAGGGGCCAGGTGTGGTGGTGCACTCTGGGAGGCTGAAGCAGGAGGATTTAAAGTTTGAGCCCAAGCCTGAGGAATTTGGCATATAGTGAGACCCTGTCTCAGAATTTAAAAAGGGCTGGGCATAAAGCTGAGTGCGAAGGCTGAACACTCAATCTCTAGTATCACAAACAAACAAAATCACTACAGTAGGTTTTGTTTTTTGAGACGGCCTCGCTATGCAGTTCAGACTGGCCTTGAACCCACCACGGAGCCCAGACTGGCCTCAGATTCATGGTGGGCCTCCTGCTTCAGTTTCCTGAGTGCTGGGATTACAGGCATAAGCACTGCACCTAACTCTACAGTAGTTTTTTTTTTTTTTTTTTGTATTGGCAGTCGAACTTAGGACCTTACATTTGCCAGTACAGTAGGTTTGTTTTGTTGTTGTTGTTGTTGTCTCTTTGAGACAGGGTCTCACTATGCAGTTCAGACTGGTCTTGGGCTCACTTTGTAGCCCAGGCTGGTCTCGAACTTTCAATGATCCTCCTGCCTCAGCCTCCCAAGTGCTGGGATTACAGGTGTGCACCACCACACCCGGCTACAGTAGGTTTTGACAAATAGATTTATAGTATTTTTCTCATTGCAAACCCCTACCTGCAAATATAAATCTTCAAAAGGTGCAAGAATTGTCGGGCTGAGAATTTAGCTCAGTGGCATAAGCGCCTGCCTGATAAGCGCAAGATCATGAGTTCGATCTTTGGTACTCAAAAAACAAATAAATAAATATAAAAAAAGAATTGTCATGTTGGTGGTACATGCCTTTTATCCCAGACTCAGGAGGCTGAGGCAGGAAGATCGCTATAAGTTTGGGCCAACTTGGGCTACACAGTCTGTTTAAGGCCAGTCAACTACATAGTGAGAGCCCTGTCTTAAAAAAACCAAAACCAGTAAAACAAATTAAAAAAGAATTGTCATGTTAATCAAATGTTTTTTATTTTAAATTACTTATTTTTATAAAGTCAGTACAGACTAAAAAAAAAAATCGAGAAGCCTAGTGTACACACCAAAAAAAACCAATAAATCACCTGGGGTCTGTGGGACTCTGTCTTGCATAAGCATCAGTATGCAATTCTGTCTTCACATCTTCATCTCTGCAGGAGTAATGGATGGAGAATGGGCAAGTAATATTTTTAAAACTAGGACCACTATCCATGCTATTTTCCTTCTGTGTATAATGGTGATTTTATTACAGGGAGCTAAGTTATTTGGAAATATTGTGGGCAGTCAGACAGGGTTGGGCCCTTGAAAGGTCAAGGCAGAAAACAATAGCGACTGGAGGCCCATTCACTGAGGGCCATGCTTCAAGAAAAAGAGGAACTCCTCACCCATGTACTTCCCTTAGAGATAGCGAGCCGAGGCTGATAGTCTAAATAGGCATCAATCACCTTGGGTTAAAGGCACCAGAGCTCCTTAACCCGCCCCTTCCAGGAGAGTTCTTGTGCACTTGCTGCTTGACTTGCTTCCCCATTTGACCCACATCTAATTGGTGTTACCTAAGCAACTATACTTGTTGTAATCCTATTGGTTCCGCATAGTCTTGTCCCACCTCACACCCATCCTGTGACTTCCCATTGGATCAGTATTACCTTAGCGACTATATTTGTAATTTTATTGGTTGATTATAGTTCTGTCCCACCTTAGACCTGCCTCAGCTCATGGTTTTGCTCTATAAAACTCCCTTGAGAAGTGGGGTTCCTGGCCACCCACTCCACTTAGGACCCCTTCTGCCTCTCTTAGAAGCTTTCCTTTCTCTCAATAAATACTTCCTATTCTTAACCTCTGTTCCTAGAATTCATTCCTTGATTTTAGAGAATGCAAACGTGGGCTATCAGACATCTAGCATGTTGGGAGTTACATTTCTTATATTATTTGGAGGTCCTATATCATCTGTCCTGTATCAGTTTGCATGTGTATATTTTAAATTAGTTATTAGTTTTATTTATTTTTGTTTTTTGGTTTTTTGAGATAGGGTCTCACTGTGTATGTAGTTCAGACTGGATGTAAACTCGCTGTGATCCTCCTGCCTCAGCCTCTTGAGTGGTTGGGATTATAGGTGTGTACCACCATGCCCAAGTATGTGTATTTTTATTATTTATTTATTTATTTTTGTCTTTTTGAGTCAGGGTCTCACTATGCACTTCAGGCTGACTTTGAACTCACTTTGTAGCCCAGGCTGGCCTTGAACTCACAGCAATCTTCCTGCCTCATCTTCCTGAGTGCTGGGATTACAGGCGTGCACCCCCATGCCTGGACCAATTGTATTTTTTTTTTTGTACCGGGGTTCAAACTCACGACCCCACCCTTGTCAGGCAGGTGCTTTTGCCGCTGAGCTAGATCCCCAGCCCCTTGTGTGTATTTTTAAAAAATCAATAGACATTTGAAAGACAAAACTACAACAAATTTAGTTATAAGCCTAATTGGCTTTGATTTGTGATTCCTGAGTTGGGGCAGCCTCCACTGCATGAAATAGAGTGGGAATGCCTTTGGACTTTAGCTGACAGTGGGTTTGGTAACAAGAGAACAAGGTCTGAGAACGGTGTAAAGGCTGGAAGTGGTTAGGATCAGGTCCCTTCATGTGACTTTCTGTAAACATTAATGCAGAAGGAACTCCCTTGTTATACGGACTCAGGTAGACTGGGATCTCTGTTTTCCAGAAAATTTAGTGTTTGTTGCTTCCTTAGAATTTCAGTTTGATAACATGACACCTGGCACAAGGCAACCATTTAGGTTGATCTGGTCTGGAGTTGTACAGGACCTCAGGCCAAATCAATGACCTCCCATTTTGCTTAATAGGGCTTTTCTTTTCTTTTCTTTTCTTTCTTTTCTCCCTTTCTCTCTCTCTTCTTTCTGTTTTGCTTTGCTTTTTTTTTTTTTTTTTTTTTTTGACAGTATCTTGTTATGTAGTTTCGGCTGACCTTGAACTCACAATGTAGCCCAGCCTGGCCTCAAATTTGAATTGATCTTCCTGCCTCAGCCTCCTGAGTGCTGGGATTACAGGTCTGCGCCACCAGACCTGCTTAACAGGACTTTTCTTTTCTTTTTTTTTTTTTTTTTTCGGCACTGGGGATTGAACTCACGACCTTGTGCTTGCCAGGCAGGCGCTTAGGCTGCTGAGCTAGATCCCCGGCCCTGGTGTTTTTGAGACGTGGTCTCACTATGCTGTTCAGGCTGGCCTTGAGCTCACTTTGTAGCCCAGGCTGGTCTTGAACTCACAACGATCCGCCTGTCTCTGCCTCCCGAGTGCTGGGATTACAGGCGTGAGCCACCACGCCTGGCTAACAGGACTTTTCTGAGAGAAGTAGTTTTAGGTTTACAGAAAAATTGAGCAGAATGTACAGAGAATTCCTGTATATCCTGACCCGATCCCTTACCAGTTTACCTATATTAATGTTTTGTGTTATATATACTGTGATACATTTGTTATAACTGATGAACCAATATTCATATGTGATTTATTTCTTACTTTTCTTTTTTTTTGAGATAGCATTTCACTATGCAGTTGGCTTTGAACTCACACTGAAGCCCAGGCTGGCCTCGAACTTGCAGTGATTCTCCTGCCTCAGCCTCTCAGCCTAGGATTACAGGCATGTGCCACCATGCCCGGCTAATGTGTAATTATTAAACAAAGGTATGGTTTATGTTCAAATTCACTCTGTGTTGTACATTCTATGGGTTTGGATGAATGTAAAATAGCCTATATCCCTCATTATGTTATTGATGTTAGATAGTCCCTTTATTTTTTATTTTTATTTATTAATTTTTTGGGGGCCCAGGGATCAAACTCATGACCTCTCACTTGCCAGGCAGCTGCTTGTGCCGCTAAATTAAATCCCTAGCCCCCTGGATAGTCCCTTTAAAAATGGGTTGCCAGTCAGAAGTATTCTATGTCTTTCGTGCCCCCAGCAAAGAATTGGAAGAGATAAGCCCGAAATGGTACTGTCCTGTGATCTTGCTGTTGGCAGGTCTCACTTAGTTTTTCAGCCAATTTTGCCATGCCCTATCCCCTATATCAATGTCGCACAGGGTATTTTCTTTTTTTCTTTTTTTTGCAGCACCGGGGATTGAATTCACAACCTTGGGCTTGCCAGGCAGGCACTTAGGGCACTGAGCTAGATCCCCAGCCCTTGTGTTTTTGAGACAGGGTCTCACTATGCTGTTAAGGCTGGCCTTGAGCTCACTTGTAGCCCAGGCTGGTCTCGAACTAGCAAAGATCCTCCTGTCTCAGCCTCCCGAGTGCTGGGATTACAGGTATGAGCCACCACACCCGGTCACACAGGGTATTTTTGCTGTCCAAAATATTCTCTGTGCTCTGCCTATTTGTCTCTCTGACTCCCTAACACCTGGTGGCCGCTGATTTTTTAAAAAATACTTTTTCTATTTTAATTGACACATAGAATTGTACATATTTACGGGGTATAGTATAACATTTTAATGTCTGCATATTGTAAGGCTCAATTCAGACATGACTCTCCCAGCACAGGCACTGTTCTCAGCTCCACAGGATGTGTTAAAAGAAATAAGATAGAATATGGACTCTTGCAAGCACCTGGACATCTAAAGACACCCAAGCATCCACACCAGACTTTGCCCACTGAGGCACAAAACCTCCAGAGAAATTTGACCACTGATGATTACTAAAATCTTCCAGGCTAATGTCCCTTGTCATTTATTATTTATTTATTTTTGTGTTTTTGAGGCAGGTTCTTACTATGCAGTTTGGGCTGGCCTTGAACTCACTTTGTAGCCCAGGCTGGTCTCAAACTTTGCAATGTCCTCCTGCCTCAGCCTCCTGAGTACTAGGATTACAGGCATGCGTTACCAGGTCCAGTTTCCCTTGTCCTCTGTCAAGCCCTGTTTTAAAAAGCTTGCTTTTCTCTGCTCCCTACAGATGGCCTTTTCAGCCTTTTCTGCCTGCACCAAGGCACAATAAATTCCACACCATGTTGCCTTTACGCAAGCCTGGTGGTCTCGGCTAATCTCTGCCTTGCACTATTCCTTACACATATATATATACACACAGTGTGTAACGATCAGATAACTACTGATTTTTATTTTTGAATTTTGAGGTACTGGGGATTGAACCCAGGTTGTCACACTACATTCTTAGCCCTTTTATCATTTTTTATTTTGAGACAAGAATTTGCTAAGTCACTAAATTGTAGGACTCAAACTTGTTGTTTTGTTTTGATTTTGGTACTTTGTTTTGATATTGAACTCAGGTCTTTGTGCTTACCAGGCAGGACCTGTGTCACTGAGCTACATCCCCAACCTAAAATACTGTACACTTTTTTTTTTTTTTTGTATCTGAAATCAATCTCAGGACCTTGCACTTGCCAGGTAGGTACTATGCCACTGAGCTATATCCCTGGCCCCCAAACTTGTGATCCTCCTGCTTCAACCTGTCAGAGTGCTAGGACCACAGCTATATACCATCACCTGGCCTCTTTTTTCTGTCTGCATCTTTTCCAGAGTGCTGTGGAATTGGAATCATGCAGTATATACCTTTTCAGACTGGATCCTTTCACTGAGCAATGTGCATTTAAGATTCTTCCATGGCTTCTCCTGGTTTGCTAGCTCATTTCTTTTTAACACTGAATAATTTCCATTGTCTGGATGTTCCACAGTTTATTTATTCATTCACCTACTGTAGGACACCTTGGTTGCTTCCACATTTTTGAAAATATGAAAAAAGCTGCTATAAACATCCATGTGCAGATTTTCATGTGGACATACATTTTCAGCTCATTTGGGTAGATACCAAGGGGTGTGATGGCTGGGCCATATGGTAAGACTACATTTATTTTTGTAAGGAACTGCCTGTCTTAGCTCAGATTGCTATAGCAAAATACCATAAACTAGACGATCTAAATGTCTTTCTCAAAGTTCTGGAGACTGACGTCCAAGATCAAGGTATCAGCAAAGTGAATTTCATGTTGAGACTTTTTTTGCATATAGATGGTTGGTTTCTTGCTATCTCTTGAGAGACAAAGGAGAGAGCTTAGATGAGGAAAGAGGGAAGAAGAGGGAGGAGGGAGGAGGGAGGAGGGAGGAGGGAGTTGGGAGGGGGTAATTGGTGAGGGTAGAGTAGAGAAGGAGAATGAACTAATCCTGTTGGATCAGAGCCCCATCCTTATGACCTCATTTAACCTTAATTAACACCATAGAGGCCAATCTTCGAATACAGTTACGTTCAGAGCATCTTCCACATAGGAATTTTGAGGGAACAGAAGCACTTGGTGAATAACACTATCAAACTGTCTTCCAAAGTGAACGAGATTTTCTGTGGCTCCACATTCTCTTCAGCAGTTGGTGGAATCAATATTTTGGATTTTAGCCGCTCTAATAGGTATGCAGTAGTTTTTCTTTGTTGTTTAGCTCCCTACTGACATCTGTTACTAATCATGTTTTCACATGCTTATTTGCCATTTTATATCTTCTTTGTTGAGACAGTCAGCTCTTTTGCTAATTTTTTAAAAAATAGAGTTGTCTTCTTATTGTTGAATTTGAAGAGTTGTTAGCATATTTTGAGTAATGTTGCTTATCAGATATGTGTTTTACAAAAGTTTCTCCTAGTTTTTGGCTTTTTTTTTTTTGTCTTGTCTTTTTGAGACAGGGTCTTGCTATGTAGCTCAGGCTGGCCTTGGGCTCATGTTGTAGCCCAGGCTGGTCTCAAACTTGCAATGATCCTCCTGCCTCAGCCTCCCGAGTGCTGGGATTACAGACATGTGCCACACGCCTGGCTGAAATTTTACATTTTAATGAAGTCCAGCTTATTAATTGTTTCATAGATCGTGTTAAAAAAAGTCATTACCATATCCAAGATCAATAGTTTTTTGCTTGTTTTATCTTTTTTTTTTCTTTCTTATTTTATTTTCTAAGGGAATTTTTGTTTGGTTTGGTTCTGGTTCTTTGAGACAAGGTCTCACTGTGTAGTTCAGCCTGGGCTTGAATTCACTATGTAACCCAGGCTGGGCTCAAACTCTTGGCAATCCTCCTGCCTCAGCCTCCCCACTGCTGTGTTTTGTTTTTTTAGAGTCTCACTGTGTAGCTCAAGTTGGCCTTGAACTTGTAATTTTCCTGTGTGAGCTTCCTGAGTGCTGGGATAATAGACGTGGGTTACCATGCCTGTCTTCTAAGAGTTTTATAGCTTTGTTTTTGTTTTTGTTTTTGTTTTTGTTTTTGAGACAGGGTCTCACTATGCAGTTTGAGCTGGCCTTGAACTCACTTTGTAGCCTAGCCTGGTCTTGAACTCAAAACGCTCCTTCTGCCTCAGCCTCTCAACTGCTGGAATTACAGGTGTGCGCCACCATGCCTGGCTCTAGCTTTGCATTTTGATGCAGTTTTTATTTCTCTATAGGTAAGATGAGACCTTTTTTCTTTTTATGTTATGTTTAGCTTCTTTTCTCTGTCCTGATTTTTCTACTATTTGATTATGATATGCATAGATGTAGGGGTTTTTTTTGGCACACACACCTGTGTGTGTGTGTGTGTGTGTGTGTGTGTGTGTGTGTTTGGCTGGGGACAGAACCTAGGGCCTAACTCATTAATTTCATTAATTTTGGGAAATTCTCAGTGACTATTGCTTCAAATATTTCTTCTCTTCTCTGTTTCTCCTCCTGAAGGTAAAACTCATACAAATAAGGCCCCGTCTCTCTCAGCTGGGCTCCCCTGGTGTTTGACCACACTGAGCTCCATTTATTGCCAATGACACTTCAGGTTTTCCTACCCTGGTACCTGCTCCATCAAGCTTTCTGCTCCTGGGCTTCTGCTCCAATAACTTGTGATGTTCTGTATCTATCTTCTCCCCAAGTTTGGGGACCACGTTTTTTTTCTGCAGCTTCAATTCTCAGGTGAATCTGAGAAAAATTACTGATTTTAGTTTGTTCAGCTTTCTTGCTGCTGCAAGATCGTGTGTGATAGTGACAACAGTGAAGCTCTTTACCTGTTGAACCACACACCAGAACCCAACCCATGCTATTTTTGAAAATAAAAACATGAAACTGGAAGTGGGATTACATACCCGTAATCCCAATACTCTGGGGGGTAGAGGCAGGAGGATCTCAAGTTTGAGCTTAGCCTAGGCAATTTAGCAAGAACCTTTCTCAAAATAAAAAATAAAAGACTGGGAATATAGCTCAGTATAAAGACATTGGATTCACTTCCTTAGTACCTTTTTAAAAGTGCATTAAAATAAATAAATTTTTTGAACTTGATATGTAACCCCAGCTGGCCTTGAACTCATGGCAATCCTGCCTTAGCCTCTCAAGTGCTGGGATTATAGGTGTGCACCAAAAATTTGAGAATCTTTTTAGTCACAAAAATATAAAGAATCTATAGTTAATATAGAAAGAATAAAATAAAAATAAATAAATTAATTAAAATAAAAAGAATCTATAGTTAATATAGAATTTATGAAACTCTGAAAAGTTGAAGGTTTTTTTTTGCGGCACCAAGGATCAAAGTCATGACCTCATGCTTGCCAGGCAGGCGCTTAGGCCACTGAGCTAAAACCCCAGCCCTTGTCTTTTTCAGACAGGGTCTCGCTGTGCCATTCAGGCTGGCCTTGAGCTCACTTTGTAGCCCAGGCTGGTCTCGAACTCACAACAATCCTCCTGTCTCAGCCCCCCGAGTGCTGGGATTACAGGAGTGTGCCACCAGGCCCGGCTAAAAGTTGGTTTTTTATAAACCATATGTTTTAAAGTTAGGTGAGATGATATTTCCTAAAACAAAATAATGTAACTGGATTTTTCACCCTGAGCCATCATTACTCAGGGTGTTTGCCACTTTATTGATATTTATACTACAATTGTACTCCCTCTGCAGACATAAGGCCTCTATCTTAGTTTTCATTCTGTGTTGAAATGAATTCAGTACTCACCACCAGTCCTTCTAGCCTAGCTTTTCTGTTACTGAATTATGTATTTTATTCCTTTATAGGTTGGCCAGATTATATTATTGGGTAATTTTTTTCAAGAAGATCCGAAAGGTGCAGTATTTCCTGAGTGTGGCGGTCTCTGGGCCTAGTCAGGAGATTGAACACAATAGGCTAAACAGGAATGGTGCACTACACTGGTCAACGGTGATAGAAGAGTTTGTATAAGATATAAGGAGCTAAGTGTGGTGGCACATGTCTGTAATCCCAACTTTTTTGTTTTCCCTGAGACCAGGTCTCGCTATGTAACTCAGGCTGGTATGAAGTCATGGCAATCCTCCTGCCTCAGCCTCTCGAGTGCTGGAACTACAGGTGGGCACCACCATGCCCGATTTGTAATCCTAGTATTCTGTGATGCAGGATGATCACAAGTTAAGGGCCAGCCCGGGCAATTTAATCAGACCCTGTGTCTCAAAATAGAAAAGTAGGGAGATGTAGGTCAGTGGTAGAGCATCCTGGGGGAAAACAAAGAAAGAAAAGGAAAAGGAAAACTATAAAGAAGCTTCACATGGTACCAGCGCGCTGAGAGAGAGCACCCAGGAGGGATAAACCTGGAGCATGTTCAGATCCCCTTGGGGAAGGTGTGTGTTGGCTGCTGGGTCCTGGGAGTTCTGTAGTGTAGTGGGACTGGAGCTGGTCTGGAGCCACTGGACAAACTCTTGAGTGCACGTGGTGAGCACGTGCAGGGGAGGGTGGGTAGTAGCACAAGATGTGTCCTCCCGGGCTTTAGGGCGAGTGACTGCTTGGTATGCAACCCCTCAGGCCACGGCAGTCTTGTGCAGACCATGAGGGAGCTTCGGCTTGCATTTTTGAGAGGAATACAGAGACCCTCACCAGGATAAGGTTGCACTAAGGGCACCGTGGGATCATGCTCTGGGCCTGAGGTTGGGCAGTTTCTTTTGATGTCCTCACATCCACGCCTGGGGTCTCCCTCTTCTGTGCCAGAAATTGCAAGAAGCCTCTGCCTTCTGCTGTGGCCATCTAGACCTGTCTCCTAGGTAGGCTTATTGTGTTCACTTCAAGAAAGAGATGATCAGGTGTGGTGGTGCATGCCTGTAATCCCAGCACTCAGGAGGCTGAGAATCGTTGTGAGTTTGAAGCAGCCTGGGCTACATAGTGAGTCCAAGTCCAGCCTGAACTACAAAGTGAGATTCTGTCAAAAAAAAAAATCAAATAACTTAGTGTGTCTGGGGATGTTTCTGTATCTTCTATCCTCTATTCTGTTCCATTGGTCTATTTGTCTGTTTTTGTTCCAGTACCACGCTGTTTTTATCGTTACTGCTTTATAAAATAGTTTGAGGTCATGTAATGCTTCTTGTTTTGCTTTGGTCGTCCAAGATTGCTTTTGCTATTGTGAGCCTCTTCTGGTTCCATATGAATTTTTTTTTTTTATGGTTTTTTAAGACAGGGTCTCTCTATGCCATTCCAGCTGGCCTTGAGCTTACTTTGTAGCCCAGGCTGGTCTTGAACTCGCAGTGATCCTCTTGTCTCAGCCTCCCAAATGCTGTGATTACTGGCGTGCGCCACCAGGCCCAGTTCTGATTTAGTTTTATATGATGAACCAACCTCTCATTCCTGGGATAAATTCTACTTGTTCATGGCATAAAAATCTTTTCTTTTCTTTATTTTTTTATTTTTTTCGGCACCAGGGATTGAACTCACAACCTTGCGCTTGCCAGGCAGGTGCTTAGGCTGCTGATCCCTGGCCCTTGTGTTTTTGAGACAGGGTCTCACTATGCCGTTCAGGCTGGCCTTGAGCTCACTTTGTAGCCCAGGATGGTCTCGAACTCACAATGATCCGCCTGTCTCAGCCTCCCAAGTGCTGGGATTATAGGCGTGAGCCACCACGCCCGGCCATAAAAATCTTTTTACGTTGCTGGGTTTTTATTTACTGACATTTTGTTGACACTTTTTACATATGCATAAGAGATTTCTTTTTTCTTTTCTGACAGTCCTTGATATTGAACCCATGGCCTTGTGTGTGTGAGGCAAATATTCTGCTTCTTGAGCAACATACCCAGACTTTTTTGTGTCTCTCTCTAGTTCTGATATCAGTTATACTGGCCTTATAAGAATGATGCCTTCTATACTTTTCAGAAGGCTTTGTAAAGAATTGGTATTCTTCCTAAAGAAGGCAGCTAGAATCAGGATTTTTTTGGTAGCAGTTTTTAAAATTACTATATCAAACATTTCATTTGTTATAAATCTTTCTGATTGTCTATCTCAGTTTCAGTAGTTTTTTTGCCTTTCTAGGAATTTGTCTATTACAACTAAATTATCTAATTTATTGGGGTACCATTGTTTTTTATTTGTTTGGGTTTTTGTGTGTTTGCTTCTTTTTTTTTTTTTTTTTTTTGCGGTATCAGGGATCGAACCTCACGCTTGCCAGGCAGGTGCTTAGGCCGCTGAACTAGATCCCCGGCCCTTGTCCTTCTGAGACAGGGTCTCACTATGCCATTCAGGCTGGCCTTGAGCTCACTTTGTAGCCCAGGCTTGTCTCAAACTCACAACAGTCCTCCTGCCTCAGCCTCCAGAGTGCTGGGATTACAGGCGTGCACCACCAGGCCTGGCTTGTTTGCTTCTTTTTTGAGACAGAGTCTTGTTATGTAGTCCAGGCTGGCCTTGAACTCGTGGCACACCTCCTGCCTCAGCCTCCTGAGTGCTAAGATTGTGGGCATGCACCATCATGCCCGACTGTCATTGTTCACAGTAATCACAAATAATTTTCCATTGTCATTGTTTTGCAGTCAGTAGTAGTGTCCCTTCTTTTATTTCTAATTCTAATAATTTGAGCTTTCTTCCCCGCCCCCCAGCACTGGGGATCAAACTCACAACCTCACGCTTGCCAGACAGGTGCTTTCTCCACTGAGCTAAATCTCCAGCGTTGAACTTTCTTTTTCTTGGTTAATCTTGCTAATGCTTTGTCATTTTGTTGGACTGTGTGTGTGATGCTAGAGGTTGGAGGCAGACACAGGGCTTCATGTGTGTTAGGCACACACTTTGCCACTGAGCTGTACCCTCAGTGTAATTTCATTGATATTTTTAAGGAATCACTTCTTTGTTTTAGTTCTCTTTTTGTTGTTTATTTTCTATTCAATACTTCATTGCTTCTCTATTCTTTATTATTTCCTTTTTTCTGCTTGCCTTGGGGTTTTGGCTTCTTCTTTTTTTTATTGCAGCACCAGGGATTGAACTCATGACCTCGCACTTGCCAAGCAGGCGCTTAGGCCACTGAGCTAGATCCCCGGCCCTTGTCTTTTTGAGACAGGGTCTCACTATGCCTTTCAGGCTGGCCTTGAGCTCCCTTTGTAGCCCAGGCTGGTCTTGAACTCACAACGATCCTCTTGCCTCAGCCTCTTAAATGCTGGAATTACAGGCATGTGCCACCATGCCTGGCTATTTTATTTTATTGAAATGGGGTTTTGCTATGTTGCTCAGCCTGTCCTTGAATTTGTGATTCTCCTGCCTCAGTCTCCCCATTCTCTCTCTCTCTCTCTCTCTCTCTTTTGGTAACAGGTATCAAACTCCTGACCTCATGCTTGCCAGGCAGGAGCTTATGCTGCTGAACTATATCCCCAGCCCAGTATCCCCATTATTTAGGATTATAGGCAGCTGCCACTTTGCCTGGCTAATGGCTAGTTTAAAGTCTTTTTTGTTTGTTTGTTTGGTTTTTTGGTACTGGGGATCAAACTCATGACCTTGCGCTTGCCAGGCAGGCGCTGTGCCATATCCTCAGCCTAAAGTCTTTTTCTTATAAATCCAATATTTAGTCCCTCACAGGGCAGTTTCCACTGCCTACTTTTTCCCTAGCCTATGTGTCATGCTTTCCTGTTTTTTTTTTTTTTTAGCACATTTCATATACTAGTGTTGGAAATTATTCTTTTCAGATAATACACTGTAACAATTCTGGGTGAGTCTCAGCTTCAGGGCTTATTATTATTTTCTTGTTTATCTGTTCAGCAATTGGCTGAATTGTTTTAGTGCCTGTTTCCTTCCTTCAGTGTTGAGCCCCGGACGTGGCTCTTCAGGCAGGCACAACTTTGCATACGGCCCGGCCCGTGTCTCCCAGGATGACAGCCATCTGGGTAGGGCTTTCTTTGTCTTTTCTTAAACACACCCAGCTGTTCAGTCCCTCATGCCTGGGGCAGGTGCATTAGCACTGAGCCTCATACACAGCCCAGTGTTTGGCCTGTATTCTGACCTCAGGAGGGCTCCTTCTGTCTCTGTTATTCCCTACTCTTCTTTTACAAACTAACCGCTCTACAGTTTAGCTAGTATCTCGAATCTTCTCTCCATTTCCCTGCACTATAAACTTCACTATTTTCACTAGCACTTCTAGGCTTGAGTTTCCCCATATCTTGGTGCTAAAGAGGTCAGTCCGTGTAGGAGAGATTAGCAAGTCTTTACTGATTTATTTTTTGTTGTACTGGGAGTCGAATCCAGGGCCTAAAAGCACTCCACCACTGAGCCCCACGGCCCATCCTTACTAAGTCTTTATTTTACAGGCTGTTTGAAACCCCAGATAAAATCTCCCTCTGAGATAGGGCTTTGGAGCTGGGTGTGGAGACAGTGGCAAACTTCTCTCCATTTGACACCCCACGGGAAAAAATTATCCAGAGATAATGAATTGATCTGGGGATGGACACTGCAAAGGGAAAACGCCTGCCATAGTAAACTACCTGCAGTTACAAAGGGTTTCACGTATATTACTTCATCTTATCTTTATAGCTACTAGGAAATAAGTAGGTCAGATGTTATCTCGTTTATTCAGATGAAAAACTGAACTTCATAGAGGCAGAGTTCAAATTCCTTAACGTGTGCTGGCCTGGCTGGTGGAAAGGCTTACAGAGGCCGTGAGCTTCGTGGCCAGTCTTTTACACCCCCGTTCTGTTTTTCAAGCAGCTGTCCTTTGCGGGCTTTGGAAGCCGTTCCACGCAGTGTCCTGGCTGTAACTGACAGGACTTGGTGACTGACAGGTCACACCCGATTGCCCAACTGCTTCACCATGCTCTCATCTCCTGCCTCAGCATCAGTCCAAAGTTAGACAGGCAGTCGTTGGGCAGAGGTCTTTGCACAAGGATTTTTGTTTAAGGTCGCGGTGGCCTGTGGAAGGTTGTGATTCTAGCAGTCTTTTGAGGGTACTTCTTGTTATCAGGCATACTTGCATGGGATCCCCTTCTGGCTTTATGTATTTGTTGTTGTTGTTGTCATTGTTAGGGTTTGATACAAGTGAGTCCATTTGGTTCTGACAGCTTTCCTATGCTCTAGGCTCTGATTACTCACTGTGAGAAGATTAATCAACCTAAGGCCTCTTAGTTTGCCTGTCTCGGTGATGAGTCCGCTCCTTGGGACCAGGGCAGAGGTGGTGAGGCCCCAGTACTCACAACACACTCGCCCCAGGGTAGAGCCTGCATTCCATGAGTGGTTTGGAGGAAGAGGTGGGTCCACTCAGGATTTAGCTCAGCAACAGGGAGCTGGGGGCAGGATAGGCAAAATTAGCATCCTTTTCTTCTTGATTAGAAAGTCCTTCTACTTGGTGCTGTTTCTTTGGTCTGAGAGAGAATGGGCCCCACGTTCTTGGGGGCAGCTGTCTGGGGTGGAGTCTGCCTCACTTAGTTGGGAAGGGTGTGGTCTTGGTTCCAAGGTCCTGCCACTCTTACCAAATTTTCATAAGGGGGTGTGTGTGTGTGTGTGTGTGTGGTACTGTGTGTATGTTCCGGCTGTGAACGACAGGTGGTTGAACCCAGAGCCTCACCCATGCTGGACAAGTGCTCTACCCCTGAGCCCAGCCTCTCACGTCTGTTCCTCAAGGCAGACATCTGTCATTTGCAGGGGCTTGGTTTAAAACTTTCACCTTTATGATGGTGTGAAAGTGATATGCGCTCAGTGGAAACAACATCCAGATTTTGAGTAGAGATGTGTTGCTTGATGCTATCTGTGGCTGTTGGGCAATCAGCGGAAGCCCCCAGGCAGCCAGGTGATAAGGAGATGGAAGAGTGGGTACTCTGTAGTGTGCTGCGTTGCCAGCACTGTTGAATACAGTTATTCAATAAATTATCTGAGTCGATCAACATTTTATTATACAACACGATTTGTGCTCGATGATTTTGCCCACCTGTAAGCTAAAAGAAGGGTCTAGCCTAAGCTAGGGTGTTTGCTAAATTATGTGTATTAAATGTGCTTTCAGATTACAATGCTTTTGTTACTTCACCCTAATCATGTGTTGCCTAGACGACTCGGCTGACCCTACCCTAATCTTTGTTATCTTTGAAGACAAGATAGCTGTAGGCCAAAGTTCCTCTTCAGGTGGTCTAGTGAAAGGATTGTGTTATCAACTCTACAGATTCTTGTGCTCCCCATCGCCACCATCGTGAGAATCAGACAGAGGCCCAGGGGCACGGCAACCAGCACGAGAGAGGCAGCACAAGGGTGTTACCCTGGGATGTATCCAGGCGACAGATTCCGAGCTCTTTTTGTGTACAACGAGCAAAGAATTGCAAAAGCGTACATAGTAAGTGAAAAAGCAGCTACGTATATTGAAAATCATGGGAAGATGTGCACAGGGAAGGTCCATGCCAGCAAAAACCAAAAAGGCTGCTATTATTATAGACAGCTAAGTTAGGTAGAAATATTAGAGGCAGTGAGACAGGGCTAGGCCCTCGAGAGTCAGTGCAAAGATGAAAACTCATTACAGCTGTGACCGGAGGCACATCGGTTGGAGGTCACACTTCAAGATAAAGACAAAATGACCAGGCCTACATGCTTCCCCAAGGGATAAGATAAGTGGTAACACCTGGTGCAATAAAGTCTAGATAAACATCAGTTCCCTTGGTGGGTGACCAAGACGCCGGACTCATCCCTTCCGGAGAAGTTCTTTGTTCTTTCCATGAACACTCGCTACATGACTTGCTTCCCTACCGGATCAATATTACCTAAGGAGCTCTACTTGTAATCTTATGGGTTGATCGTAGCCTTAATTCACGTCATATCCATGTGATTGTGTATATAAAACTTCTGAAAAGCAGGGTCCTTGGCAACCCACTTGGAACCTCTCTTGCCTCTCAGGAGCTAAATCTCTCTCCCTCAACAAATATTTCCTACTCTTAACCTCCGTGCTTCCTCAGAATTCATCCTTTGATTTTGGGGAACATGAACGCTGTGTGTCGGACGTCTAGCAGGTTGGGAGTTATAATATTTCCTCTATATCATTTGGAGGTTCTATATCATTTCTATATCAGTATGAACAGAAAAGTGGTGCTGGGGGCAACAGGGAAATAAAAAGCGCAGACCAGCACCACAACGATAAATCAGGCTTTGGGTTTTTTTTTTTTTTTTTGTCTTTTTGAGACAGGGTCTCATTATGCAGTTCAGGCTGGCCATGCGCTCACTTTGTAGCCCAGGCTGGTCTCGAACTTGCAACGATCCTCCTGCCTCAACCTCCCGAGTGCTGGGGTTACAGAAGTGTGTCACCATGCCAATCCAAGGAGTTTTAAAGGAAGTTCGCCCCACCCGGTTGCCTCTTGCTGGGTATCTAGGTAAGACTAATGGAGTGGTTGACAGGGTGCTGGATTATCTTCAAGGACTTCTAGTGCACGGGACTTTCCCAGAGTTTATTCTGATGCAGTTATAACTCAGAGACACAGTCCATATTTATGAACATTTAAGAGTGGGGGGAAGGGTTACTTATGGTCAGGCCAGGAGATCTAACAGACTTGTTCTCTGGCCTGGGGCTTCAGGGATTTCTTGGGTCTTTGTTACTTTATTTTTTTCTTCTCTCAGAACAGTGAAAGGAAGATTGGTCCTAGGGTGCTGCCTAAAGTCAAGCAGGTGGAGAGTAGAGGTCTTCCAGCCCCCTTTGTACTACCTGTACTAAGGGGGACCAAAGTCCCAGACTGAATGAAACAGAAAGACAGATACGGTTGGTTTGCATAGTGCTCCTGAGGGATGCAGGGACCCGGTATCTTGATGTCACCCATGTGGAAGTGGGGTTGTAGTGGCACCAGTGCTCTTCTGCATTGTGAGGCGAGTGTCTCATCATCACGTTAGGTCTCTGCCTCAGGTCTGATTTTTACCACGCTAAAGAGGTGAAGGAGCTGGGTGTGGTGGTGCACTCCTGTAATCCCAGCACTCGGGAGGCTGAGGCAGGAGGATCCTTGCAAGTTTGAGACCAGCTGGGGCTACAAAGTAAGCTCGAGGCCAGCCTGAACTGCAAAGCAAGACCCTGTCTCAAAAAAGACAAAAAAAAAAAAAAAAAGAGGTAAAGGTTACTATAGAGTATTTTATGACTATTTGATACCAGTGTTTGCCTCTTACACCTGGAATTTGCTTTTTATTATCTAGGAAAGTCTCTGTTTTAGAGCAGAGTAGATCACCCTCCTACCTCAGTGGGTTTAATTTTATTTAATTTTATTTATTTTGGTACCAGGAGTCGAACTCAGGACCTTGTGCTTGCCTGGTAGGTGCTGTGCTGCTGAGCTACATCCCCTGCCCTCTGTGATTTTATTGATCTCATCTCTCATGGTTCTGAGTCCTCGGTAGCTCCGCTGACCATGTTGTGTCGGGCGTGTGCACTGCTGCTCTGTTGGGACACAGCTAACTGGGATCGTAAACTCAGCCCCAGTAGGGAATTACAGAGTTGGAGTTTAAAATAAAGGAAGATGATTTATTTGAAAAAGGAGGGAAAAAAGAGAAGATAGCTACTCTGACGAGTAGGGGACACTGGAAAGGCAAATACTGTGGGTCTTGGGCCTCAGCTTCTTTTTATTAAGACTAGTCACTTTCCTTTCCCCATGTGAGCATCTGGAACTTGTGACAATCTGATTGACCCTCTGGCTGTCTTCCAGCCTAGCCCAGCCATCTTTACCTGCATTCTTTTTGTTGCTTTGATTCCTCCTTCCCCCTTTGGAATAGATAAGTGTGTGTGTGTG
>RJWT010006349.1:0-29302 GCA_004365215.1 Cuniculus paca
GCTCATCTAGTCCTGCCTACACCTGGACAGCTGGGTCTGTGGAGTTCTAGGGGTAGACTATTAGGAGCCTATTGTTGCCATAGACTGAGTTGCATTCTTCTGTATCAGCTGCATTGGCAAGAAAGGTAGTAGTTACTGTCTCCCCCTCCTTTCTTTTCCTCCCTTCTCCTGTGCCCTTGTGTCCTTTCCTTTCCCTCCTCCTCCTCTCCTTCCTTTGTGTGTATGTGTTTGATTTGAAGAAGGTTATTATCTATTGGGTGACCCTTCAGACCCCAGTAGGGCAGTTAGGCACAGGCATTCTTGGGAGAGAAAGTAGTAGGTGTAAAAGCACATAGAACTGCACATTCACAATGTACTCAAGAAAGTCAGTATTTTGTACGGCTTTCAGGATTATGCAAGAAAGGATAATGAAGGATGATTCAAGGTTGAATCATGAAAGGCTTACATGACCTGCCTAAGACTTAGACTTGTTCCTTGGACTTACAGTTCTTGAATTCCAGACACCTTTAGGGGTCCCAAGAAACTTTTAGGAGGTTCATGAAGCCACAACTATATTCAACTGAAACTATCATACGTATTTTTTTTTCTTTCTTTCTCTCTTTCTTTCTTTCTTTCTTCCTAGATACTGAAGATGGAACCCAGGACCTTTGCACTAAGTACATCTCCTGTCTTTGAGAACATTTTTTTAACTGTAGGGATAAGGTCTCACCAAATGCCTGAGTTTTCCAGACTCGGCTCAGACTTGCAGTTCTTATGCCTCAGCTTCTCAGAGGGCTGGGATTACAGGGGTGCACTACCGTACTTGGTTCCCTGTTCTGAGTGTACAAAGGAGTTTTCCAGAGGCTATGTGATTGCAACAAATTGAACGCAGAAGCAAATATGCTATTTCAGCTCCTATGATAGTAGAATATGTTCACTTAAGGCAGCTGCTAAAGAGATTTGCAAAAATGTAAAGCCATGCCACATGCCTATCTAAAAAATTTTTTTTCAAAAAAATTATTTGTTAACATCTAATAAATTTATTTTTAATGAACTGAATGCAAAATTTTGGTTTCTATTTGTATAAATGTATAATATATTAATTTGTAATAAATATTAATAAGTATAAATCCACGAAATCAAAATCTCCTTGGGGCCTTCAATATTATTAAGAGCTTGAAGAGGTCTCCTGATCCCAAACAGTTTGAGGATAGCTGTCATAGGTGACAGAGAGCCTTAGGAGGTCCCCTGGTAGGGAATTAGCATAATTCACATCAGATACCTAATTCATTGAAGGTCAAAAAGAATGGCTGTGCCTAGTGTTGGCAAAGGTGTGGGACATGAGAATTCTTATGATTTCACTGGTAGGACTAGGAATTGTTGTAGCCTTTAAGGAGGGTCTTTTGACAGTATTTGTGTACTAAGAGAATGTAGATGTACATATTCTGACTGAAATTCCACTCCTAGGAATTTGCCCTAAGGAAATAACCAAAGAGATGTTAAAGATATAAACACCACACATGAGTTATTATTGTAGTATTGTTTATAATGATCAAAAATGAAAACCTCAATAGCTATGTTTTAAGTTTTGCTAATTGTGGAAATCAGATGGAGAATTCGGCATTTTGAGAAACAGGCTGATCAAAGGGTCCCCGTGTCTTTTACTCTCTGTTAAAATGAGTATTTCCAACTGAGCGTCCTCTTTGGGATTGTTCTTTCTGCCATGCTTTTCTTTTCTGTTCCCTTCCCTTTTCTGCCATTTGTGATCTGCCTTAGCTTTGTCTTTCTTTACCTGTTCTTTTCCTAATTGTATTACTTTCTTTTCATATTTCTAATTCAGACTGTTGAAAGCAAATCTGATAAAACAGCTCATGTTTGTTTTCTCTATTGGAGCTACCCCCAGACCACCACATAGCCTGTGTCTTGGGGTTGTCTTTGGTCCGCTACTTTGCTCAATTCTGGCCAGTCATGGCCAAGGAAGTAGAGTTTATCTGGTGTAGAATACAGCTACTTGTGTATAAAGAATCACTTAGGGCCACTTTCCTCAGCAAGGGTGAGAATATACCACCTTGAAAGAATGTATAGGCATGGAATGGCTTGATGAAAGATACTTTGTTCAGTAAAAATATATGCACCTGTGTGTTTAAGAGTAGAAAACCACCAGAAGATTATTTTCCAACAAACCAGCAGCAGCCATTGTCTATAATTTAAATGATTACAGGTACATTTAAGATTTTTCTTTGGATGCTATTTATTATTTCCAATTTCTTTCACTCAAGATATTGTCTGATATATATATCTATTCCTTTTCTTGTTATTGAGTAATATGCTGTTGTGTAGTATCCCTCAACTTGTTTATTCACCAATTGATGAGCATTTCCATTCAGATGAATAAATCTATAAGGAAAATGACCATACAAGCCTTTTAAAATAGTAACCTGGGTGACCCTTCAGACCCCAGTAGGGCAGTTAGGCATAAGGCATTCTTGGAAGAGAAAGTAGTATGTGCAAAAGCACAGTTATTATTTTTCTTGGGTAAACACCTAAAAGTGGACTTGGAGGGTCATTACATGGGTTATGCTGGGCTTTATGAAAAACTACACACTCATGCCGGGTGTGGTGGCTCACGCCTGTAATCCCAGCACTCAGGAGGCTGAGACAGGCAGATCGTTTTGAATTCGAGACCAGCCTGGGCTACAAAGTGAGCTCAAGGCCAGCGTGAATGGCATAGTGAGACCCTGTCTCAAAAACACCAGGGCTGGGGATCTAGCTCAGTGGTCTAAGCGCCTGCCCGGCAAGCACAAGGTCGTGAGTTCAATCCCCAGTACCGCAAAAAAACAAAAAACAAACAAACAAACAAAAACTATACACTCATTTCCAAAGTAGTTATATCACTTCACATTCCCACTATTTATTTGTGTTCTGATTGCTTCACATCTTCACCAAATTTTGGTCATAGCAGTCTTTTTAATTTTATCTATTTGACTGGGTGTATAGCTATGGTATTGTGATTTAATTTGCATATTTTTGGTGACTAACAATATTGAACAATTTGTCATTAGTTCGTATTTCTGCCCTGAACTCTGTGTCCATAATCAAACAGGAATGCAAATCAAGCCCTTCAACAGTGTAAAACACCTCCTGCAGTTTGCTTATTGATTTACCTTTATTTGCACCCAAAGTATAACTTGTATATCCATGTGTAGGACATTATATTAGTTTCTGTCTCTCCTGTGCACTTTTTTCTTCCATTATTTAACTGAATTTAACACAAAGTAACTACTCTCTAAGTAAAATCCTCCTGATAATTTATATGATAATCATGAAGTGAAGTCTTTCAGATTACTTAGTGTCTTGCATTTGGAGCACGCCTTTCTTCAGGAGAGTTCAGGATCCTTTGAAGTTAATATTCACAACATCTTTGTGAAGTGGGTAGGAAGCAGGGAGAAGAAACTGCGGTTCCAGAAGGCAAAGCGACTTTACCCAGATCTCAAAGCCAATCAGTGAAATTCAGATTGTCACTTGAATCCCAGTCATCGGATTTGTCACCAGACCAACTGTTACCTAGCAAATCAACTTACCTCTCCTTACAGGGTGATAAAGGCTTCAAATAAAGTCAAGGAGTTTCACCTGCTGATAAAAAGTTACTACAGATCCCCTCCCCCAGTTCTTTCAACACTACAAAGTTATCATGATCCGTGTCATGTACATTCCCTGTAGATTTGTGCACTGATGGTTATAAAGAAAAACAGAGTCATTCCACCCCTCAGAAAAAGATGTGTGAGAATGCAGTAATGTGGAAAACAAGTTTCAAAGAACAATGTACAGAATCTATCCTCTTGTGCGCACATAAATATTTTCTAAAAAGACTGGGTTTTAAGCAAAAAACAACAAAGGAAGGATAGGACCTCTAGCAACAAAGAAATAAAACACACCAGTGTTTCAGGTTGGCTTTCCCATGCCTGAACATATTGCATATTTAAAGAGTCACTCTAGTGTAATATGTCTGATGTTTAACAAATATGTCAGAATCCACATACCAAAATAGGTGCTTTTTTCTCCTCAAAGGAGCCATCTTGGGATGGTACACATCTACCTCAGTGTCACTTCATCACTGATAAAAATGGTTTTGGAATTACTATTTTAGAATTGCCTTTAAGCCTTAGGAACGTTTTTCTGAACATCTTCAGAATTCTGAGGTTCTTCAGAAAACATACTTCAAATATTCTTTTACCATGTTATTGCCTTAAGTTGTAGGCTCCTGATTCTTGGTATCTCACTTCATATCTCCACTCCGTTCTGATCTAGTTTTTTGTTTGTTTCTTTTCTTTTTTGAGATGCAGTCTCACTATGTAGTTCAGGCTGCCCTTCAACTCACTATGTAGTACAGGCTGGCCTCAAACTTGTATCAGTCTTTTTGCCTCAGCCTCCCATGTGCTGGAATTACAGGCATGAGCCACCACGCCTGACTTGATCTGCTTTTTTAGAAAATGTTTTAACTCATAATAATTGTACATGTTTATGGGAAACCATGTGATAATTTGATACATGTATATAACATAATGATCAGGTCAGGATAATTAGCATTTTTCTCTCCTTAAACATATTTCTTTGTCTTGGAAAGCTTCAAGATTCTCTCTTCTAATTTTTTCTTCATTTTAATTTTTTAAAAAAAATTTTTGATACTGGGAATTGAACCTAAGGTCTTTGCTCTGAGCTACATTCCCAGCCCTTTTTTATTTTATATTTTGAGACATGATCTTGCTAATTTGCTAAATTGCTTGGGCTGGTCTCAAACTTGTGATCTTCCTGCCTCAGGCTTCCAGAGTGCTGGGATTACAAGTGTGGCCCACCACTCAGCTTCTTCTCTTAGTTTTTCATAAAATGTATAATATATTGTTGTAAACCATGGCCACCCTTCTGTGCTATAGAACACTAGTGCAGTACTTATTCTTCCCAATGTATTTTGGTACCCATGTATGTTTTTTGAATCCATTACCTAATCTTCCACTTACATCTCATCTGATTATTTGGGTATGACCATTAGCTTCACAACTTTAGCTTTAATCTTCCTTTCTTCACCATAATCCTGATTTTTTTTTTCTGCCCAAAAGACTACAGATAAAAATCTTCTTGATTTCAGCCTAACACCTGGAATAGTTATCTGGCCCAACCTCTGGATGCATGACTCCTTGGACTGCACCCATCCTCACCATGAGCAGCACTAGTGAGCAGGAGGCGGTAACCACCATCCTCTTAGACCCAAGTTGATTTGTTAAAATAACCCAAAGTCACTTGGCATCAAATCTGGTGAATGACATGAAGGCTGAAGCTGTGTAAAGAAAATAAAGTTTGAAAGAGTGGCTATTAAATAACAAGGCTGTATTAATCCTGTGACTCTAAATGCTTTCGATTTGAGATGAATGTTGCTCTCACCTGCAATGAAGTTCTTACCTTGCCTCCACCACCTGCAGGTCATATATGGTTCTGCTTCGTGTCATCTTCACTCTGGATTCCATGCTGATGGGTTCATCTCCCGAAAGGGGAGAGGGACACCTGGCGAGCTGCACCCAAACATCTGTCTGTGGGCAGCGATGATGGAGGGGGAGGAAGCACACAGCTTCCCAGAGATGATGGGCGGGAAAAGCTAACTTAGATTTACTTTTTTAAAAAGAAAAGTCTTTTCTTTTAGTTTTTAAAAAACATCTTTATTAGGGCCAGGGCACTTAAGTTTTGTAGATCTTCAACAACTTTAGAATATTTACACTATGTAATGAAAAGTAACGTATGGGTAAAGCAACAATAATAAAAGGCACTAGAATCATCTTTGGAAGAGTACACTTTTATATTGGCAATTATTGATTTATTTTCTTAATTGTATTTTCCCTGAATTCTTGTAAAAATACATCTGTATTTCCCACGTGTAGGAAAGCACTTCCTCCCAAACATAGAAATGGGAAAATGGACAGTTCTATAGTCCATAGCTCATGCTTGAAGGTGACCTATTGGTGGAGTCTCTGGGGAGTATTCATATGTTGGCTTAAGCTAAATATCCAGTGCATCCTTTGCAATACTCCTGCAAGATTCTCTTGAGGAATTTGACTAACAAAGAAACCCACCTACCTAGGAAAAAGGCTAAGGGTTGGTGCCAGGATTTAAAGGGTCACTTAAGAGAGCTGAGTGGTCCTCCAAGCACAGGTGGGAAGTAGGCAACCCACAAAATGGGTAGGACAGGCAGGTCAGCCTAGGCAGGAGGGACCAGGGAACACTGCCCTTCTCACCATCCACAGAGTTGGAGGGAAAAGGGAAACAGTACAGGCAGGAAGTTATATTGCATTTTGTCTTCCCTCCGTGCACTTAGCTCAGGGTTTCCCACATGCAGGAGAGGACAGCAAGGGCACTCTGTCAAAGCTCCACCATAGCAACTCTACAAAGGAAACATTTTAAAAGCTGCAAGAAGGATTTATGACTTCAGGGACCTTTGTGAGTCCTTTTATTAGCCTAGTACATCACCTCTCTCCCATCTTTATGCTGACAACACTTCTCAGCCCATCTCTGGATTTCATGTCAAACTGGGCAAGTATATAAAATGAACAGACAAGAGCTGCAGGAAAGGGTTGATGGGTTGCTGTGCATGCCTGTGCATTAGGAGCAATTTGACTCTGCTAAGAGGTTCTCTTATGCAGTCTTTCAGTGAGGGTATCTTGGATTGTTTCTGACAACTATGTGTTTTTAAAGAGTTTTATTTTTTCTTATAATGGGCTTTCTAAGAGCATAAATCAACCTGGAAAGAGAACTGCGTACTCACCTAAATAGTTTTTCACAAGTTATTGGAAGGTTTTGAGATGGCTCAGATGAATGTGCCTTGGTCCTCAAAGTCACTAATGGTGCAGGGCCCCTTCAAGCTAGCTAAACCGCTGACTTTTCATGTTCACTAACTTTACTTATGACTGGGAAGGTCAGAAGGCACACCTTATGTCAACTTCTGTGCAAAGCCTCCTTTGATGTCTCCAAAGTGTCATTAATTCCTTTTTCCTCTGTATTCCAAATGCAAAACAACAAAATTAATAGTTGCAAAAGTTTGATCAACATCTGCAAGTTCTATAGACATTATTCTAAGGCATGAACTCACTGGTCTGTCACAACAGTCCTATGATGTCTGCCCTGTGATTTTTTTTGAGATCCAGCATAGGCCAGTGACTTGCCCGAGATCACAGAGCTAGAAAGTGGATTTCAACCTGGACATAGGCAGTTTGACTCTGGAGCATGCATTTTTAAATATTAGTACAGTGTTTGTGATGGGCCTATGATGGGCTTATGGGCTGCTTCCAAGATTTAGCTCTTATGAGTTGTAGAGCATGCACTGTTATATTCTGTCCCTCAGTGAACCTTTTTTTCACACTGTTAATGCCATGAAATTTCAGGAATAAATACAAAAAGGGTTACCAACTTTCCCATATGCTGTGCAAAACTAACGAGTATTTTTATTTGACTTTTCGAGATGTGCATGTTTTAAAAATGTTCTTTACCTCTGGATTACAGATGAGGAAGAAAGGACCAGAAAGAAGAGAAGCCATGTGCTGTGTTTTTCCTTTCCTTCAACATCATTATTTTCAATATAAACGACATGAAAGTCTGAAAGATTTCCTTAGTTGTCTATGGTGGGGATGCAAGTGACTTCTCCATTTCCAACAAGTTGTGGCTCAAAGAGAAAAAGTGGTCCTGTCCCACTTACTAGGCACAGACTAACATGCTCACCCAGTATTTGCTTTGGGGCTCACTGACCTCCCATCTGTGGCAGGTGCCCTGCAACTCTGTGCTCATGGGCATCCCTAGTGTTCTGTGCAAATGGGGTGGCAATGAACCAAGGCAGATGCACTCACTGTACATGCTCAGTGTGTGCTCCACTGTCACATTGAACTTCACCTACAGAAAAGTAAGTTCAAAGAGAAAATTATTTAAAAAGTCAGTGACAACAGACCATTCAACCACAAGGCCTCCTGAGCACAGGGCTTTGTGTGGCCACATAGGTGGTTACATGTGCATGAAGCCCTCTCTGGCTATGAGGGAGTTGTACTTTTATATTCATTTTTAAGATGAGACAATGATAGAGGGCTGGGTAAACTACCCTAAGCTCAAACAAATGGGAGTCAAAGGAGCCTGGATTTGAACTCTGGTCTGTGCGTGTGAACCCAAGGGTTGTACTCCTAATTATTCAGTAATGTACTAACTCAGCTATGCAATAGCCTGTACCCATGGCTCAACTTTAGTTATCTAAAAAGAAATAGCGTTCCAGGGATTACACATAGTCTAAATCCCTCTCCCCTATCTGTGCTGAACCTGATCAAATTACCTTACCTTGTACTGCAATTTTCATTTTTCTAAATAGTTCATTTCCCAATGCATTAGATCATTTCCTCACTACTAGAATCTAAGGAGAGCCTTAGGGTTGCTGCTCATTTTCTGGATGAGTAAATCAAGGCTCAGAAGCATGGAGTGACTTCTCCAAGTTACTCTTCCCACCGACAGTGTCAAGGCTGAAGTTCTCCTTTCTGTCATTGCTGTAGTCTGACTGTGTCCCTACAATGCATATGTGGAAACTTAATTGATGTGATCATATTACAAGGTGGGGCTCCTAGGAGGGCTCCGTCCTCACAAGCGGATCAGTTGCAAGGGGGCTATCTGCCCTCTGAGAATCAATGGCCCTGTCTTGCAAGCAGAGAGAGAGACAGCCCTCACCAGACTTGGAACCCACCAGGTCCTTGATCTTAGACTTCCAAGCCTCCAGAACTGTGAAAAATAAATTTGTACTACTGATAAATTACCCAACTTCCAGTATTTTTTAAAAACTAGCATTATGTCTTACTCCATTATATGTTGCTGTAAAAGCATACTTGACCCTAGGTACCTTATTAAAAAAAAAAGGTTTATTTAGCTCACAGTTTTAGAGGTTGAAAGTTCAAGATTGGGTGGCCCTGTTTGGTCTCAGATCTACATCACAACACCACAGAAAAGCAGAAAGGGAAACAGGTGTGAGCAGAAGGAACTAAGCACACAGAGTGACTCACTTTATTACGGCTGCTCTCATAGGAAGTAACTCACTGTGCAACCTGCATGAACCCCTTCTGAGGGTGCTACTCCCAAGACCTAACCACCTCCCAAGAGGCTCCACCTCTCACAGTCTCCACCACTGCATCCTCCACACACTGGGGACCCCACCTCCAGCACATGAACTCTTGGGGGACAAATCATGCACAAGCCGTAGCACAGTGGACTAAAATAAATACAGTAGAACTGGTGAACAAATGACAGGGAAGGAAAAATGAATGTTAGCTCATAAAGCAAAATGAGAGTTTTTTTTATTTCCTTTACATGAGAGAGGGAGAGCATGATTTAGTGGAAAGACCATGAATGTTGAAGTCTTAGAGTCTGAGTTTTAAGTATAGCTCTGCCACTGATTGATTAATTGGACAAACTTGGCACTTTCCTCCTCCCACCCTCTCCCTCTTCTCCTTCTGCTCCTCTTCCCCTGCCTTCTCTCTTCTAACTCTTCTCTCTTCTCTTTCTGAAGAATGAACCTGGAATCTTTGAGCCAAACTACATTCTCAGCCCTTTCTATTTTGAGACAGGCTTTTGCTAAGTCACTAAGTTGCACAGGGTGAGGTCAAACTTGTGATCTTCCTGCTCTCCTATCTGAGCCTCAAAGTACTCAGATGCTTAAAGGGGGATTTACATTTACCTTAGGGGACTATATGTCAGTTAGGGTTCACTAGTGGAACTATATCCACAATTTACAAAGTAGGCTTGCAATGGCCACCTGCAGAGTCAGGTGTGGAATAATTTTGGAGAGACAGAGGATCCAGTCAAAAGTCGAACGTCTGGAGCTCACTGTACAGACCCGTGTGAATGAATATGAGGGAGCCAGAGGATCTGCAGAGAAGGCTGAAAAGTCTACCTTGGAAGCCTGGTTGAAGGCAAGACTGGAGCTCCTCAAAAAGAAGCAGAAGTGAGACTTCTTTCTTTCCATTTTTATTCCACCCAGGCTCCAAACCTATTGCTTGGTGCCACCCACACCTGGGGTGGGGCTTTCCTCTTCACTAAGCCCACCATCCAGATTGTCCAGAACTGTGCTAAACCAATCAGCTAGGTGTTTCTTATGAAGTTGACAACATAGTTAACAATCACGGACTATTGTGTCAAATGAGAAAATGTCCTAGTAGCTAAGAGTTTTTCTGTGGGCCGTAAATTACCTGTCACACAGGTAGTGAAGAACTCAGCCTAGAATCCTCTATTTTAGGAAGGCTGTGAGCCAGACATAAAATTTAGTATGAATGGTAAGTCTGAGAGTTTTATCATGTTCCAGTTGTTGTTTTCACGTGGTCCTTGCTTCTGCTTCTACCACGTCATCAGCATTTAGTTATGAAGAAGGTACTATGTCTAATACCAGCTCAGAGATGGCATTGTGAAATCACTTTAAAGTATGAACTAGTGGGTAGTCTGGCTACACTTACCAGGTTATTAATTTTGCTAGTACCATAATAACATTGATTGTAGGTGAACCTCTGTAACATAGAAGGTGTGTAGTATTTAGGAGTAATTAACATCCTTTAATTGGGAAGAATTGCCAAGTAGTTTTCTCTCTTGGCTCTGTTGTAGTTAGTTCAGCTGGATGGCATTTAACCACAAAGGCAGCAGCTTGTGTTTTATGTTAAATTTGCCTTTAGTGGATTAAAAATATTCTTTTGTATAATATTTTATCAAAAAATGGTACATTTGAATCACCCATATTACAGAAAGGGAATAATCCAAATGTTGTAAACTTTATGGATAAAACCTTTTACCTAGATAGGTGCATGTAGGGTATAAAGTAAGCCCAGAAACTTGGTATGTCTGCCCGTAGGCTCATTGGGTTATGTAGATCTTACTACCGGCATCACTATTTTTAATTCCTATAGAATCGCAAAGTAAAGTTTCATATTTTCATGTGTGTTTAGAATAAATGTTACTTTCTCCTTGTTAACCAGAGAGGCATTTAGGCAATTGCTGGCTATGAAAATTGCTGACATTTTCTGAATTTTAAGTGACAAATGAAATGCTCCTGTCAGTTTACTGTGTAACTCTGGAGCATATGGTGCTTCTGCTGGTGGGTGTTATTTCAAAGTTTGCAGATCACACCATGAGAAAGTCCCTCTGGTGGGTTCCTGGAATACTTAGCAACTGAGAATCTGAAGTGACAGAATAGAGAGAAACGACTAAGGAAAAAAAAATAGTCCCCTTTTTGACAAGAGAAGCAACACAAAGTGAGTAAGTTAATGCAGGGAGGTGGAGAGGTAGAGACACAATCTAGCAAGAGAAAAAGAACCATTTTTCCCTTTTATAGGACAAACTAGGAAATTATCTGAATTGTTAAAACAGAGTGTGTAATGTCAGATATCAGTGAAAGCACAAAAATTTAGGAACTGGCCAGAATTAGAATAATTTTCAACTACTGCACACCCAAGCCTCAAAATGGAGGAGAGAATTGTTTCAAGGCGAAAAGAATGGTGACCAAATTACATTTATCCCTGAAAACACAAAATAACTCCAAATAATGAAGACTTGGAAAAAAAGCCCCTGACATTCAAACTGGGGCAATTTATTTAAAACCAGTTCCCAGCAAAACCTTGTTTCTTTCATTGCAATCTATTTTAATGGGGCACTTTGTCAGTAATGCCTGCATTCCCGAGCACTTCTGCAGTGGCCAAGCCACCAGTCAATTAAATGGAAAAGCTGTT
Organism: Cuniculus paca; assembly: GCA_004365215.1. Lineage (NCBI taxonomy): Eukaryota > Metazoa > Chordata > Mammalia > Rodentia > Cuniculidae > Cuniculus > Cuniculus paca. The sequence continues at coordinate 11,754 of RJWT010006349.1, forward strand.
TCCACTGGCTGGGGGAGCTAATGGACAGGGTGGTTCCATTACAGTACTGTAGTACAGCCAAATGCCACAAGGACACTGCCCAAGGATCTGTTTAGGGTATGTTCCTCTTTGTAACCAATAATCTTTCCATTGTTCTCCGACCACTCACATGAAAATTGTATTTCTGTGTTTATATGGAAGAGGTACCAGTGATCTAAAGTGATGCTATTTTTCTAAGAGTTGAATCATATATTCCTCTCTCATTCTGAAAAATTTTAATAATTTTACCTTCAAATTAATGGAATCCTAGGTTTTTCATATAGAAAATGCAAAATAGACAGTAAAATAAGGAAGTATGCAGACTGATACTGAGTCTTAGGTTCTCAGAACAATAGGTATTAAGCGGATCCCAGATAATAAGCACAAATAATAATAATGATGATAATAATGAATATAATGCATTGTATTCTAAGTGTGACAAGTGAATCAAATCATACAATTCTCATATATACAAAAACTTACTAGTCCCATTTCACAGATGAGGAAATGGCGACGCAGAGAAGACATGTATCTTATTTAACTGCCCTGGGGGAAGGAATGTAGCCTTGCCTCCTAGTTCACATGTAGAATAGAAATTGGTTAATTTGCCTGCAAAACCTTCAGGCCCCTAATTCTGTCACCAACCCTCACCAGTCGTAGGCTGAGCCACTACATTCCACATCTGTACTTTATGACTCTGACTTTTCTTTTCAGCCTAGAGGTCACTGGCGAGAGGGTGAAGCATACCAGGATGCACTGGGCCAAACATTTCCTTTCTGCTGGACTTAGGTTTTGGATGGCCCTGAGCTATCTGAACAAGCAAAAGAGGCCAACAGGGTGGTACAGAAAAAGTCACTGTTGAGAGCCATGGGCATGAGGGACCGTGAAGAGCAAGAAGGAGCAAACTCTGTTTTGGACATTTTCCTTCCCAGTTCTCGGCTGCAAGAACATGGACAGGCGTCTTGCAGCTGCATTCCATCAGCCTTCTAATAAAACTTCCTCATTCATCTGTGAGTTTGTGTTACATATAACCAAGTGATTTTTAAGAAAGCTATGGTTCTTTTTTTGGGAGGTTTCTGCTCTGTCTCACCCCAAAGCACTCTGAATCGTGGCTGTAGAATACTGTTCATTTATGGGCATCCAGTATGGATGCAGTTAGCAAAAGAAAGGACTGGCAGGGAGAAACTAAAGACGCCAAGTGCTGCTTACTACTGATAAGATCAGGAATGATTTAACAAAATAGTCTCTGTCCTACCACAGGGCATCAAAGTCTCTGATAAAATGTTTTCATTTGCATTTTTTTCCCAGCAACATGTAATAAGGATGGGTTCTATATTTTATAGTTCACACTTCTGGAAATCTATAAATATATTGAGATGTATTAAAGTGCATGTCTCTATATTCCTCTGACAAATGTGTAGTGGTGTGGTTTGGTTAGAAGCACAGGCTAGCTAACCAACAATAATAGTAGTTGTATCAAAGGCCCAGAACTGTGCTAGGATCATCAGAGTAAGAGAATGCTAGGTAGCCTCAGTGATCATTTTTTTAGTGTCATCATTATACCTCTGTCCCCTTTCCTTTCTTTCTTTCTTTCTTTTTTTTTTTTTAGTTTTCTTCCCCTTTCCTTTCTTAATGGCATTCCTAATTTTTTTAGATTGGTACTAATCAAGCTTATTTTTAAAATTCTGTACGAAGACATCATTGGTGAGTAAATTTGATTTACAGTAGCTCTCTGCTTTTCCTTTTGCAAAACCAATCGTTATTAGATCCTGTGTATTTATTCATTTGCAAATCTTTTTTTTCACCTGTGTATCTCCAAGAAATAAAGAAAAAACTCAAAGGTTCTCTGTAGACTTTTGTTTGGTGTGATACTTTTCTGAAATGTTATGAAGAATTGCCGATCAAGGACATGTTAATAAGATCAGATTTAAATTTGCTTTTCGACTGCTTGCATTGTCCAGGGTTCTTTTGTAATCAAGGGTGTACATCAACAAAATCTAGATGATCATATAGTCCAGCTCTTCCAATTTTCTGTTTTTATTAAATATCAAAATATTAGAGAACAGAGGCGAAACAATGTTTTAAATAGCTCAGCACATGGAATCCAATAGAAACCATGACAGGAAAAACTACACTGTATGTTACTTTAGGGCAAAGTGCTATCTTCTGCTTCCTTTGCAGCCTCACCCTCAATAAATGTTGACTGAACTGACATTAATTTTGCCTTTAATGCATTAGAAGTAAATGTTTTCCTTCAATACATAATTAGCATATTTCTTCAGAGTCACAGGATAAACAGAGACCATGAGGTGTTTATAGCATTGCTATAATTTCATTTAATAGAAAAATGATACACATAGGAAGAGATGACAAGCCATAGTTTCCTGCTGTGCAACTCCATGCAAATTTCCATTACTATTATATCCTTGTTAGTGGACATACTGTTGGGATTTCATGTAACAAAACATCACCCTTCTTTGATAGATTCTAAGCCAAACTGCATTGATGAGCCAGTCAACCTCAAAATGACAGAAGTCCTGCATCCTCATCACATTCAGCACTGGGGGAGGTTTTGGTTTTTGTCTGTCACATTTCTTTGATGTGCCTAACATCAAATGCCAGCACCACATTTGTAATATCAAGGTGTCCAGGCGTTCTCTTGACATCAGTGCCCAGAGAGCACTGGGTGCTACATCGTGGGAACAGAAGTTTCCAGAACACAAAATCAGTCACCATGGGTCTGAGCTCACTCATTCACATCAGCTGTGAGACATGAAGGAGGGCTGAGTTCAGTTCAAAGGCAGGGTCAAAGGAATAGTCAGAAGATTACACGAGCACCCGCGGTCTCTGAGAAATCACCGTCCACGGTACTTCTCTTTTGGCCTTTCCCCCAGATCTACAAAGTATGGCTTTCCAGCCAATCGTAGTTTTTCTACACATCAGAAAACTTCTCTCATTCATCCAGTGGACACCATGCTCTGTCTCTCAGCCCTGGTAGCAAGGATCTGTGTATAGATTTAATCCTTATCCGGGTGCTTTGCCTCCATCTTACAGGCAGTGGCTGCTCTGTGTCTGAAGTCCCGGCATTGTTCAGAGCTCCCTTTATTCTTAGCAGCTGACCCTCTGTTAATGATCCTATCCTGTTATTATTCTTTTTATTAAATTTTCCTTATTCAAAGCATGTGTGATTCTTGATTCTTGTAGGGAGCCAGACCGATACACTGGCTGCAGTAGGGTGGCTCCACGATAAGATTAGTGAGCAAAAGTACCTTTGTGCACGGGAGAAAAAGGCCTTTCTGCCCAGAGGAAGAACCCCGCACCAAAGCCTTGGTGGAGACAGCTGGCTTCAGCATCCATTTCTTCAGCACGCTGGTCAGACACCTTCAGGAGGTGCACAGCCCGCATGGCCATTAGGAACAGACCTCCTCTGGACCACGGAAGCTCTGTAAGCTCAAAGGTGATTTGCCGTGTTTCTGCTCTCAGAATGATCTCATGGTAATGCAAGAGACAAAGAGACAACTAAAATTAGGTGCAAAATGTGACAAAGTAGAGAAAAATACAGAATAGGCCCTGTATCTATTGTTTAAAACAGATCACTCCAAAACATAGAGGCTTCCAACAGCAGTAAACATTATCTTCCAGTTTTTGTAACACAGAAATTTGAGAACAGCTTAGCAGAATGGTTTTGTCTTGGGGTCTGCCATGATTGTATTATTGGGATGTCAGCCAGGGCTGCAGTCATCTGAAGATTTGACAGGCTAGAGAGTTTGCTTCTAAAATGGCTCCTTGCCACAGTTGTCCTGCCGATGCTGGTGGGGGGCAGAAGACTCCTCCACTGACCTCTCTGCACGGGGCCTTGGGTTAATCTCAAGACACAGCAGCTGGCTTCTCCCAGAGTAGATCATTAAAGAGACAACCAGGTCAAACTTGCTACTTTTGTCATGACCTAGTCTCAAAAGTCACACTTCTGACAATTTCCCATAGATTACATGAGCCAACTTTATTCAGTGTGAGTGGACACAGAAAGAGTGTGAATATCAGGTGAGGATCATTGGGAACCACATAGTAAAGCCTGGCTTCTGCAGTTCCCCTAAAGAAGATTTTCTGCAGCAAAGAGCACTGGGCATGAGTCTGGAAGTCTGACCAAACAAACCAAAGGCAGCAGGAGAATGTTGTAAGCAAAGGAATCATCATGTGCAAGTTATGGGAGGGTAAAAGGCTAATAGAAATATTTAAGTATCATGCTGTTGTAGAATTTGGACTGTTGGAGTATGAGGACAGTGTTGAGCAAAAGTGATGAGAAATAACGCAAGACTGTATAAAAAAGATCTTATTTAGCATTTCCTTTCAGAGTCTATGTACAGTCATGTACAGACTTTAACGATTCTTAGTACTTTTACTTCAAAAGGAAGTCACCTAGGTGCAGTGTATTTGTTGCAGTATTAATTTCCAACTCTTCTTAGAGATAGAGTCAAATGTACATCTCCTAATTTCTTTTCTTTTCTTGTCTGTCTCCAGGTGTCTTTACACACATTTGAAGCGTAAAGGGTATGGCTGATAAGGATTGAGAGGTTATGCCCAGGTTTCTTGACTCATCCTGGGAGGTCCTTTTGCTAGCTGGCCTGCTTACTTGGTGTTGTGGGGACTCTGGTCAAAGACAGACTGAATGATGTCCAATTCAGTCAGTCAGTGACAATGCTTGAGTCCAGGGACAACTATTGGTCTAAAGGGCATTTTATACTTGTCTCTGTGTGGCAGGTCAGCTGGGGGATCTTCTACATTTTCAACTGTAGTGATAGGCAAGGAAAGCAATGCCATCAACATTAGAATTTCAAAGATGAGGAATAATTATTGTTACGGTTTATGTTTGGATGGCCCCCCAAGCCTCATACAGTTATGGAGGTGGCTGAGTCTAGTTTGTGATTGGTTTGTGGTCTAGTGCTGGGATTCATGGTGTGAGTGCTGCACCCATCCAGGGACTGGGAGCCGGCATACAGTATAATGGAGGAAAGGAGGTATGCTTTTCCCTTTTTGCCCTTTTTGCTCTTGTCATTTGTAGCTGCCATGAATGGCTGCCCCTCAGCCATGCCACTTTGCCTTGGAGTCAGCTGAGTATGGACTGAAACCTCCAAAAAATGTCAGCTAAATAAACTTTTCCTTCCCTAATTTTGGGCATCAGGTATTTTGTCTCAGCAAGGAGAGAAAAGTAACCAAGACAATTATATTCATAGAATTAGCCACTTTCCTGTCACTTGGGCAAAATACAGTACCTGACCTATACAATTTAAATGTGGAGAGGTTTATTTTTGTTTTACAGTTTCAGATAGTTCAGTCCACAGTCTGCTGGCTTCCAGGTGGAAATAGCATGGTAGAAGGGCCTGGCAGAGGAAAGCTGCTCAATTCATAGCAGACAGTAAGCAGAGAACAAGTAAGGTGCAAGAGGCAAAATACACTATTCCAGGTTACAACCCCTGTGACCTACCTCTCTGACCAGGCCCCACCTCCTAACAGCACATTCAGCTACGAATTCATCAATGAATTAGTCAACCGATGAATGTAGTAACTCTATGATCTAGTCACCTTCCTAGAACCTCGTATCTGAACACAGGAAACTTTTGGGGGACATTTTAAATCTAAAGCATAATACACACACGTGCATGCGCGTGCACACACACACACTCTCAATTGGTTAGGCATGGGACATTGCATTAGGAAACATTAACTATCTCTTTCAAGAACAGATGCAATCAATCCGTTGAAGTCATTTTCCATTTTCTATAGAAAGTATAGGAATAAGACAGAAAATTAAAATCCTTATATAATTCCCCAGCCTTAACTTTCATTACTATTGTCATATTCTCTGGACACACCTTAGAGCTATAAGCAAGTCAGCTTGAGAGTAGTAAATTGAGTAATTTTATTCACTTCCTCTACCTCATTTATTTATCTGGATAGTTTACTTTCTCTTTTTAGGACAGTTGGCTAACCCACAAAGTTAAAGAGGATACAAGACAAGCCTTGAGTCTCCTTCAGACTGAAAAGATCTCATGTTATGAATTTCGCTTTTCAAAGCCACATTTATTGGAGATGCTAATGGATGTGGGAAGTGTGAGATATGAAAGGAGATACAGTAATTTCCAAGCTATGTAATCAGTCTCTGAATAATTTAAAATTTGTTGTACTACTAGGCCCTGTGTTTTACTTCCTATTGACATAACTCAGATAACAAAAGAGTCATCCAAATCCATTTGCTGTTTCCTGGTCCAATTTTTTCTAGAAGTCTGCTAACAGGTCTAGCATAACTCTTAGGAAAAAGGTCACATGCCCTTAAAATTCACTGTGCATTAAAAATATATAATAATTAAATTTATATGTATGTGTACACATGGTATACATATGATACATATTTTATGAGGGTACACTTAATTTGGAAGAGATAGGATGGATTACAGGGAAAATTTCTCTGTTTCTTCCTCATAAAGTCTTCAGTATCTACTTAAAAGTACCCAAATTTATCCTTCGTTCCTTTTGATATATTCGCGAAGATTTCCAATAATATAACATTTCAAACAGGTATTTCTAGTGTTTTTGGATCAGTTAGGGTCCAGACAGAAAACCAGAACACTTTCAGCGGGAAGAAGCTCTGAAATTGATTGAGTAAACAAATACTGGAAGAATGATACAACAAAAAGTGAACTTTTGGCAACACAGAGACAGTACTAGAAGAAACAGCCACCACGCAATGCATGGGAACACAGGGAAGAGGTAGGAATGATCCTTTAGAAGCTCAGGAAATAGGTCTTACAGGGCTGGAGTTCATGTTTCCAGTAGGGGGAGCTGTTCTGTTCTGACTTTTCGGGAAGTAAACACCCTCCCCCCACCCCCACCCCCAGATTTGGGACTCTGATATCGGTTGCCCCTAAACAAAGCTCGAGAGTGGGACCACTAGGCTACTATTGCTCGCAACGCATGAACAGCCCGTGTAAGGAAAGCAAGCCCTGATCCTCTCTGTATTGCCTGCGGTCAGTCTTGCCTAAGAGACAAAGAAGAAATGCTTTTTGCAAAGCCTTAGCCCTAGCATCTGGGTTCAGGGATGGATTTAGAGCTGAAAGACAGTAGCTTAATTACCGGCGCTGTTACTATGAATGGAAAGATGGGAAAACTGATTTTGATACAGACAAAAACCTAGGGAAACAGATTTTAATGGAACGGTTGGCAATAGAATAGGAAGGTATTCTTGTTTTAGTTCGCAGAGCATTAGCCTTAACTGAGATATTTAAAGCCCTTAGATGATAATGATAAGAAAGCATAGAGTCAGGCATGGTGGCACACACCTGTAATTCCAGCATTTAGAAGACTGAGGTAGGGTTACATAGTGAGTTCAAGGCCAGTTTGAACTACATAGTGAGGCCCTGTCTCAAACAAACAAACAAACAAATAGATAAAGCTAGTAACAAATATTAGTAAACGTACTTTTAGAAAGTGATTAACATCATGTTTAAAAGTTGTATTTCCTATTCAATTATGCTAATCATGGTGCAAAAATACTTTATGTCCATGCTGATATTTTATAATCCTCAATGCCTTTGATAACTTACAAACTTATTGATACCAGAAGTAATTGTAGTAATATAATTGAAACAGTAAAGCATAATCACTTGGGGGAAATTATACAATATTTCAAGTATTTAAAGAGTTAACATTTGATAATTACCATGTGGCTGGCATTGTTCTGTGATTTACATGAATTAGTTCACATAGCTTTCACGGTTGAGAGAGCTCATATTTCCCTCGTTTTCTAGATAAAGAGACATGACAGCAAAGATAAGTACTACAGCAATAATCACATAGGTTTAAGTGGTAAAACTAGGATTTTAATTCAGCTGTTCTGGCTCTTGAACTGCACTCTACATTGTTAGTAAAAACATTTTGGATTTTAAGAAATACCTTCAAAGCCATGTGGTAACCCTTAGATTTTTTATCTATAGGGGTAGTAATTCTTGCATGACAGGATTGTTGAACTTTGTAGATATTATAAAGCAATTTGCATACTGTAGATGGTACAAATTTTGTTAGAATTTCTAATGAAGGTTTATTATTCATTAAGGTCTCAATAGATGGTAGTTACTTGTATTTTAGAATATCTTGTTGAGGTGGGTAAGATGTTATGGTAGGGCACTTTTTTTTTTTTTTGTGGCACCAGGGATCGAACTTACAACCTTGTACTTGCCAGGCAGGCGCTTAGACCGCTGAGCTAAATCCCCAGCCCTTGTCTTTTTGAGACAGGGTCTCACTATGCCGTTCAGGCTGGCCTTGAGCTCACTTTGTGGCCCAGGCTGGTCTCGAACTCACAACAATCCTCCTGTCTCAGCCTCCCGAGTGCTGGGATTACAGGTGTGTGCCACCAGGCCTGGCAGGGCACATATTTTTAAAGTAAACAAAAAATAGCTCAGTGGCGTGTGCCTGCCTGACAAGTGCAAGGTTGTAAGTTCAATTCCTAGTTAAAAAAAAAAAAAACACAAAAAACAAAACGATTAAAAGGTCCTGTAATCAACATTAATGAATCAAGGGAGAGGTTACACTGGCCATTGAGATAGCCTGATAAAGAGTAAGATGTTCTATGAAGCATTGCAAGGATTTTCTTATCTGCTATTTAAACTGCTATTATATTAAAGATCATTATCTGAATAATCATCTTAAATTTTAAAACCTCAATTTACTAAGTAGATGAAGAGGCAACAAAACAAAGTAATTGCTAGCAGAGCTCTGTCTGGAGTGTCTCTTTTGGCTTGTCCCTGGCCTTCTTCAATCTACATTCAAAAAGGAAAAATATCATTTGGGGGACTGGAAGAGAATAAGGCCATAAAGTGATTTGTTTTTCCCTTTGCTTTTATGAAAAGGGAGATGAGAGTATAATGTAGAGTGATGCCTGTGTCGCATGATTGTGGATAGGACAAATAATAATGTGCTACTGTGGTACAAAACAGTAACTCTAATTCTTTCTTATTATATAAAAAAAATCCATGAACATGTATATACAAATGTTCTAAATGAAAGCTCTTTTTTCAGGGTCATTTATTGAAAAGACCTCGTGAAAAATATCCAGATCTGACTAGGGGCTCTCTATTGGTTTAAGCTAACCTGAATGGGCCACAAAAATGAAAAGAAAATAATGCAACCCTTGGCTCTTGGTGGATTTTAGGAACTTTGGAAATATGGCTATAACTGTAATACCAAAGCATCTCAAGTTTGTAACCAAGGCAACTCTTACTGCTCTGCATTCAAGCATGCCTGTTGATTATCTATTGTAATGCCAATAATTGCAGCTGAGAGGAGTCTCTGTTTGTTGTGAGAGACAATTAGCACTTGAAATAAAATAACAGATTTAAATAAATTGGGGGGCTCAACGGTATGACCCCATCTCTTAGGAACAAGCAACAGCTTTGGAATATGACTGACTCATGTATTTGCAGCAGCCTCCAGAGAGAGTCGGTACCCAACATCAAGGTCTTATGGCTGATTACTCTAGACGTTATGGTTGAAATCCAATTTTTTTTTCTTTTTAGTTTATATTGGAAGATAGCTTAATAAATCCAAACCTGCAAGAAGGTGATACTGAGTTTTCAATGGTAGGCTTACTCAAACGACTTATCTTTACATGTGATGCTTCATTTACAATATTTCCCCCAATTACTACCATAATTACTCTTTGCTGTTAGAGAGTCTGCATTTTAAATGCTGTGTGCTTTACCTCAGGGGCGAATGAAAACTTGGCAACTCCTGAACTCCATATCTTTGTCTTACCTGCAGTTTTTGCTTTCCAAATGAAAAGAACCGTGAGTATTGTGACCATTTACTGAAATCATCATAAAATGATGTAGTATATGGTGGCACGAACTCTTGAATCACTGTTAGCCTGCGGATCTTTGACTGTTAGAATTTTTGTATGTCTCAGTACATCTTTAGTATTCCAAGGACAAATAAGTTTTTCCTAATTAAACTATATTTGTTTCCAGAGATTCATTTATTATTTGCATAGCAGCTCATGCTTCCATGTAACAGAATTTCTACTAGAATAATATCGCCCATCTTCCGTGTCAGCAATTTGATTTGTAAGTTCAAGAGGAGAAACAATACACTAGACTTTGCCCTTCCTGGGTTTTTCTTTTTCAGCATGAATGTATCTGTAGGATTCATGCCTTCCTGTCAACGCTATGCCAGAGGTAGAGGTTCTGTGTCTAGGGGAATGGTCTTGCAGTTTATTCACTGCAGCACACCAGTGAATAAGGAAAAAAGTCTTTTAAATTCAATGATAAAGGCCCATCTAAAGACACATCTTCCAGTCAGCTATAACAGTAACAAAGCTGTTGGTTTGATCTCCATCTGTCTATCTTTTCTATCTCTAAATTGGTTCTGAATTCATTTGGGACAGAGAAATGTTATTTATTAGCTGTTCCCAAACACCTAACATATGTTTTCCATATCAAATGCAGTTGATAAGTATTAACTAATGACAAAGTCATAGAAAGTAAATTTCATGAGAGCAGAGCTTTTGCTTATCATGTTCACTGCCATTTCTCTAGCACATAAAAGTTAAAAAAGAAAACACGGTTCAGATCACAAATATTCTCACTTGCATTTCAGAATAAAGCATTTGAAGTACTTCATATTTTTGTTAACACCCGAAGTATTAATGTAAGATGATCACAACTTAAATGAAAGGATCAGAACCATTAAAGATTTGTTGAATTATTCACATCAGAGATGGATAGTGTGATGTGCCTCAGATTGGCATTCAGTCTTATCTAAGCCTTGTTTTTGCTCAGGTCCACCATACTAAGAAACGTCAAATGATGAGAAAGGAACAAAAAGCACTGGCATAATTCGAGGGTAAAGTCCGAGGAACACAGGAAAAGAATTTGAGGATGTGAAAGGCATAACACAGAGCAGAGCTGGAGCTCACACAACACTGGGTAAGAAGTAATCGTGTGGTCACGTGTCAGCACCATTGCTTCCAACAGGCTGCATAGACTGACGGCGGGTATCATGTCATGGTATCCCGAAGTGTTTCCTAAATGGAAAGCCATTCTTGTCACCAGTGAGTGTGCACTAAAATCTACTCTTTGATCCTGGATGCTAAAGAGACAGAGATTGACAGAGAGCTCTAGCACAAAACAAGTGAGGAGAGTAAACACCCAGAATTCTACACCAGTGGTGGAGCAAGGAAGTGTTCACAGGGAGGGCCTGAGGACAGCTATGGGCACATGTAGGTGAACACAGCAAGAATTTGTCCTAGAGGCCCCCTCGATGAAGAAAAGACTACCTCAGAGTAGTGTAGAAGAACTGGACTAATGCATTGATGAGAGTTGAGACCAGAACAAAATAGAAATAAGCTATATAAGTTTTTCTTCACACTAGCTTCAGAGTCCAAAGAAGGATTGGTATGCAGTCAACATTGCACAATGTTTATTATTTTCTGCCTGTCATTAGGCCTAAGAACAGCAAAATGGAGGTTCATGCCAGTGCACGCCTTTAACCGCAGCACACAGGGAGACTGAGGCAGGAGGATCACAAGCTCAAGCCCAACCGGAGCAACTTAGTGAGACCTTGTCAAAATAAAAGCTTAACAAGGGCTGGGGCTGTAGCTCAGTGTGATGGCCCTGTCTTCAATCTCTAGTATCAAAAAAAAAAATCAGCAAAATGTACAGTACTCATTTTTGTGTATAGATTCACCCATTGCCAGAAATTTCTTAATGAAATCACAATGCTACATCTTTCTTTTAAGTATTGTTATGCACGGGGCCCAGCTACCAGTTAACATTATGGTGCCTAGCGTGAATCACAGCATTCAAACAAAACTGCATAAAATATCTTAATAAGTCATGTTACTTATACAGTAGAGTCCCTGGATTTGGGGAGTAGTTCCTAAATGCAGGTGTTGGGGTCAGAGTGCCTGAGTTGGAACTCTGTCTAGTCATTCACTTGCTAGCTGTAAAATGTTGGTCAGTTATTCATCATTTTTAGGCTATGTTACTGCCTTTGCATAAATGTACAGCTGGGGGGTTAGACTAATACTTCCTACATAGCACTATAGCATGAATTTGATAAGGTGAGTCATATAAAGTGTTTATTTAAATAAACTGCATGCTTGTTTGTGTTGTGTTATTGCTCGTATCTAGATGTCCCACATGTGCTCATAGGTGGGACTTTTCAGAGGTGGCTGGATGCAGGGTATGTGAATATGGATGCAGGCTGTGTGATAACAAACTGGTCTGCTGATTGGTTTAGCAGAGTTCTGGGTGTGGATCATGGGAAGGTCCACCTGAGTGTGGGTGGTACCAACCAATAGCCTTGTAGCCTGAATGGAATAAAGGGGAGAGGAAGACTCAATACTGTTGCTTTGCTGCTTCCTGCTATGAACTGTTGCCCCTCTGCCATGCCATCCTACCTAGGAGCCACCTGATTATGGACTGAACTTCCATGAACTGTGAGCAAAACTAAACCTTTCCTTCTTAACTTGCGGGTGTCAGGTATTTTCTCTCAACAATGAAAAAGCAACTAAGACATATTGACTCAGTGACTTTTTTCAAAATAGGTAATCCACATAAAGCCTTTTATACCATGACTGGCATATGACCAAGTTATTACAAACAGCTAAATATTACTATCAATAGATCCTGTAGACAAGTATTGTTTCTCTGCTGTAGAGTGAGTTTCAAAAACTGTGCTGAATAGTGAGGCACATGGCATATGCCTGTAATTCCTGCTACTTGGCAGGCTGAGGCAGGAGGATCACAAATTTGAGGCCAGTGTGGACAACTTAGTGAAAACTCATCTCAGAATAAAAAATAAAAAGGGTTGGAATGTAGCTCAGCAGTAGAGCCCCATGGATTTGATCTTTAGTAGTGAAAAAGAAAAAGGACAAAAAGGTGCTGACTATCCAACAATAGCTATCTAAACATTTCATGTTTATTTCAGCCTATGAAAGATGATGATGTTCTTTTTCTTTATAACAGCATTGGTGCTGCCCCCTGCCCCCCATCCTGTCAAAAGCCTGAGCAGAACAGGATTGGACTACTTGGAAGTCTCACTATCCTCCCCTTTGTTGTGGGAACTTTCAGGATAAATGATTTGGTGTGGTGATCAGAAATTCCTAGATCTCTGTTTTTACCATTGTGGTATTGTTTAAAGGTGCTTATTTATATTGCCTATTTTCCCCTTTCTTCCTCTTTCCTGTTTTTCAACAAATTTTTAAGTCCTTAGTATGTGCAGCATAGTGATAGAAACTGTGGAAAAGCCCTAGAAGTGCACCATGCATGCGCATACAGACACATGCATACTTCATATTCTTAAGCATTTGGAATCTGTTTGCAAAGACAGAGCATAAAAACTTAACCATAGTAGCTGAATGGTGGTAAAGATCCTGTTCTAAGATGTGTACCAAGGCCATTGCTGATGAGGGATCAGTGGTTTCCTTATGAACTCATCACACCACACTATCAGTCTCTACTGTGAATAATTCAGTTTTTTTGTAAAACTTTTTTCACAGAGAAAGAGCTTTTACTCTTCAGAATGTGATGTAAGAATTACTGTATTTCCAAGTTGCTAGGTGAACTTAATACCTTGATCAAGAATAAGTTAGAGATGCAAATGACTACAGAAGGGAAACTCAATAGCAATAACGTATTTGGAATCTGACCCAATATTTGTTAGGAGGAATCTCAAAATTTATCACCAAATTGCTGTTGAGTGTTTATGAGCATAAAATATGAAAAGAAAAGTTGCTGACTACAGAAGTATGGATGGTTATTCCAAAAAAATAGTGTTTTGTTGATAAAGGGAGTGAATATAGTTGGGAAAATAGATTATGAAAAACAGACATTCTTGCATGAGGAAAACTTGGAATGCGGTAATGCTAGACACAGCAAATTCCTATGTGCATGAATGCAAAGAGGTGCAGAAAAATGGTAACATGATTTTAAGTAGACTGAGCAAAGAAATCACACTATTGATCTAGAAGAATACAGCAAGTCTCTTTTTATCTCCTTGGTGAAAACAGTTTTGGGATAATGCACATGAAAATGAAGATTCAGATGTGAAAAGCACAAGTGATTATAAGGACCTGCCAGATTGATTTATGAGGTATGAATGGCACAAACACCACCTAAATATGTGCATGTATGAGGTTATCTCTTACGGCACACCAAGTGTTATCAACGTAATTGTAGTGTCCCTATAGTTTTATGTGAAGAACAAGTTTTTGTTGGCTTAAATAAGATTCTTTGGTTTGAAAGGGGAATTATTTAAAAATTTGTCATCAGGCAGGTCCTATTTAGAAAATAAAAGTACCTGTAATTCTCAGACCATTGTTGAATTCCAGTTCATTTGTAATCAACAAAGAAGACCATAGCTCTAAAAACAAATGAGTCTAGTGACCATAAATGGTAATAGAAATGAAAAATAACTTTAGCTGGTAGAGAACTAGTAGTTGTTGGTGGACTTATTTTTGGCTAATAGCCCAAGTGAAGTTTTGTAAATATGTCACTGTTGTAAAGGGAGAAGTGACTAACAACCTCAGAGAGGGAAGTTAATAGAATAGCAAAAATATTTTTTGAAAAATTGCTAAAAGCCCCATGAGTCAGTGCCATCAAAGACTGTGGGGAGAGAGAATTAGCCCCACCCAGCCGGAACCAGCCCATGCACGGGCCGCTGCTGGACTGGGACATCCAGAGCCAAGTCTTTCTCTGTGGGTGGCTGCTGGCAGGGGAACAGTTAGATCCCAGCTTCTTCCAGCTCATGGGCTGGCAAACAAGAAGTGCCAATCCCCCCCATCCCCTGGAAGTGACCAGCTTATCCAGAGAAACACAGGTTCTGATGATAGCTATGAAGATGCAACGCAATTGGATGCCTGTGGTGCTTTGGTGTTTCACTGACCTTGCAGGTCTAGGGCCAGTGGTCTGATCATCTGTTCAGAAGATAGTGGTACGCAGCATGGCATCTAGCAGGGGGGTCTCCTTCTGAGGGTGGTAATCATTGTAATTCCCTATAGTCTCATTCTGAACTCCTACATTGTTTATTGTTTTGTTGGGTTGGGTTTTATTCTCTTTTGCTTTGTTTGATTATGTTATATCTGACGGCATGAGCAGTTATTTCAAAGATAGTAAGATACATATGGTAGCCATTTTGAATTTACTGTTGTCTTGCTTTGTAGTCTTTTATTGTATCCATTGTTTTGTTTTTACTGTTTCTATTCTATTCTGTTCTGTTTGATTTTTACTAGGTCCTAAGGTATCTGCAGTTATTTTGAAGACAACAAAAGGCATTATGGTAACTATTGTTGATTTTGTAATGTTGTGAAGTCCTGTATCACCTACTCTGGTTTGTTCTGATTGGTTTTATTCTGTTTTATTTTCCTTGGTTTTATCCTCTTTAAAATTAAAAAAAAAATAATGGCTAAAAGGTGAGACATGCCCATTCAGTGACATTGTTTTGTAGGAAAGATGAGAGTGCTTGAATTTATTGAATTGTCATCTGGAAGGTGCTTAAAATTACTTCATTCACCAAAGAAAATAACAATTACATTATAAGCCATAATTATTGAAATTCTTATATGAATATATAAAGAATATATGAATGTTTTAAATATAGAATAAAATAGTGCTTGCAAGAGATACTATTCACTAAAAAAAAAAAGGCTGACTATGTATATATAAACACTATGAAAAATTAACTTTAAATTCCTAAATGCAGTTGGCTGATATTTTGGCACTTCAAAAAAATGTCAACAGAAAATGGGAAGAATTTTAGAATTTATGTCTTAAAAGTTATTGCCTTCTATTTATAAATGGACATTAGAATATATTCAGCATGAATTATTTTCCATTTGGAAATGATTGCCTATAAATAGTATAAAGAAAAGTTATAGCAAAGGCACAACTTATAAAACTAAAATATTTTAATGATTGTGGTTTCACATATATTTATGCTTGAGTTTATGGGAAGTGTTTTGAAATTCATATAGAGCACTGAAAAAAATTATAAGACAAATGATTCAAATTGAGGTCAACCAAGTTATAAATCAAAATATAAACATACTTCACAGTACATTTAGTTCCAACATAGTTCATAAAATAACCTGTGCTGAAACAAAGCACATGAATTTAAAATTTATTTTAGTCAGAATTAGCATCTTTTGAAAACGCTAGACTTAACTGCAGTATATCAGTCCTCTGTGCAAAAATTTTCCATTGCTCACTAATGTTTACTGAATCAAATGTGCAAATTGAAGTTTATAAGCAACTCAGTTATTTTCTCCATGGTATAGATGGTTCAATTTACTTTTCCTATTTTATTAATTCATAGCTTATAACTTAGTAGTTGATTATGTATGCTTGAAGTGAACAGGACAATTTGAACTACCTGGCTATTGTATTGAAATTGTTTCAACTTCTGTTTGCTTATCTTGGAAGATATGCCTGTGTTCCTTTGGTGCTATTTATTGAAGCTCAAATGCTTATGGAGACTACATATGGAAGAAAAAATGGGTACTGTGGGCCTGGAGGGGATTAGACAAATGGGATAGGTCACCCCTATGTAAGGGGTCAGCCTCTATACAGCTCAAATAGTTGAAGTACAGTAAAGGCACCCATGGTTGCTAGATTTTTCCATTCTTCCAAAGGAACTAGAAATTTAACACTTATGTTTAATCTTTCAACATCTGAATGTTGGTAACTGACTGAAAAAAATATGTAATTTCTATTATACATATCCAACACTAGATTTTATATATAATTTATAATATAAACATGTAATACTAGATTATCTGATAGAGGAGAGAGAGGCTATGGATTGAATGCATGGCTTTGTGTATGCTAGACTAGAACATTTTCACTAAACTACATTTCTAGCCCTTGACAAAAATTTAAAAAACAAAAACAAACAAACAGAAACCAACAACAATGCCAAAAAAGAGAATAAAATTCAAAGCTCAATATGGCTTTTATATTTCTAGTTTTAAACTCTGCAAGCTACAAGCCAATTAAGCCCTTTATCTACAGTTTGATTTTCTGTTACGCAAGTTCACATGACAGGACAACGACCTTTTCTCTCTCTTCCTGTCAACTCACTCTTTCTGAAATTTCTCCTCATCCCTTTACTATGGTCTGAATGTGTCCTCTTCAAATTCATATAATATTGAAATCCTAACCCTTAAAGTTCTGATATTGGGAGATGTGGAGGTCAGGAGTGCAGAACCCTCATGAATGGGGTTATTGTCCTTATACAAGAAGAGCCCTTTACCAGACATTGAATCAGTTGGTGCCTGGATATTGGACGTTCCAGCCTTCAGAACTGTGAGAAATAAATTCCTGTTCTTCGTAAGCCATCCTGTCTGTGGCATTTTGTTATAGCAATACAAATGGACTAGGATATTTTTCTTCAGGAAACTTCCCTTGTCTTTATCCATGTCTTCTTCCTCTACCTCTTCCTCCTCCTCCTCCTCCTCCTCCTCCTCCACCACCACTATTTCTTCT